>JBBPCY010104068.1:0-19988 GCA_037974405.1 Brachyalestes nurse | reverse complement strand
AAAGTAGCCAATCCGAGAACGTTATTTATTTCTCCTTGCTGCTGATTGGCTGCTGCCCTGTGACACATCTCTGGCAGACGCAGTCCAGCATTCCCGCATCAACAGTTTCCCGCGTGGAGCATCTCAAATTTGCCATCACATATTTTTTTATTTAAAATGAAATTTAAAATGAGTTTCAAATGAAATTAAAGTGTTTTGGGAGCATATTTAGAGGCATATTTAGGGTTAAGACTATAAAACTATTTCTTTTTGTCAAAACATTTGGTTCACCTTCTTAGATGTTTTCTATATTTGTTGGTTAATAAACTTCCGATTTTTTAATTCCTGAGATCTTGTGATGAAAATGGCACTATAAATAAGATGTATTCTTATTATTATTATTATTATTATTATTAAATCTAGACTCAAAACTCACCTGTTCGAAATAGCTAATTCAACATAATCATCTCCACTCTACCATATTATTTTGTATTGTTTTATACAGATTCTGTAAACTGTCTGATTTTATTCTTGTTCTTTTTATCATTTTATTGTGTACAGTGTCCTTGAGTGCTTTGAATGGCGCCTTTCAAATAAAATGTATTGTATTGTTATTATTATTAAAATTCTGCATTTTTACCACATCACAGATTGGCGGTTTTCTACAATTCATGGACGCTCTTGGAACGTAACCTCCAGGGGTTTGTTGGGGGTTTACTGTACCAAAATGTACATTTTTGCCAATTTCACCCACTACTACTTAAAGGGTATTTACAAAGTTGGAACTATTTGTCTGAATGCTCTAGCATTAACATTACTCTTTACTGGAACTAAGGGACTGAGCCAAAACTCGGAGAATCAGCCACAGACCATCATTCTTTCCTTCATACAACTTTACTTTTAGTACTATGCATTCCCAGAAAGCCAGAGAGAAGCATGATGTGTCACTCCAGAAAGCTTAAATCTTAAAGTAGCTTCCAGTGGCAGTTTAGGTGATTTGTACATATTATGCGCTTTATAGTCAGAGATTTGCACTGGCCCTCTGCAGCCCTGCAGATCTGGTAGAAATGTCAATTGTGCCCTGGCACCCTATGATCATGTTTAAAGTCAGTAATGAGTGAATGAGTGTGGCTGAGACACATAAATGCCACACTTTTGTCACATACTTTTGTATATTAACTTTCTCGCTCTCTCTCTCTCTCTCCATCTCTCTCAGAACACACGCACACACACACACACACACACACACACACACACACACACACACACACACACACACAAAACACTCACGTGGAAGTCGCTAGGGTAGCCCCCGACATAGAAAACTGTTTCCTCAGGAGGGAGGTTCAGGAGGCCGCTTTCACCTTTTGCTACCACCTGCTTGTTAAAAAATTTTAACTCTCCTGTGGATATTGTCATCTGACCGTACCGGAGAGTCCTACACAGAATACACAAACACACCCACAGATTATTGCTGGAAGTGATGGTGCTGCTAGGTATGATGATAATGTCAGTGCTGGTGAAGATGGTGAGGTGATGATGGAGATGAAGAGTGTGGTGAGAGAGCTCCACCTCTCCAGTACGACGCTGCTGAACACCTCGTCAGAGACCACCGCTTCCTGCATTATGTTACTAGCCGTCTCATCACCAAGATTGATGTACCAGCGGAGTTTTGCACCTTCCAGAATCATCCCCATGAACTCCTTACTAGACTGTAGTAAACACACACACACACACACACACATTTTTATAGCCATTAGACATGTGCATTACTGAAAAAGAAGGTATGAAACAGTAGTGTCATGTTATTTACAACATTTAGCATTTAGGATTCGAACCCACAACCTCTTGGTCCAGGGCAAGTATCCTACCCACTAGGCCACTACCGTGTGTGTGTGTGTGTGTGTGTGTGTGTGGTGTGTGTATGTGTGTGTGTGTGTATATGTGTGTGTGGGGTGTGTGTGTGTGTGTGTGTATGTGTGTGTGTGTACGTGTGTGTGTGTGTATGTGTGTGTGTGTGTGTGTGTGTAGGGGGTATCCTCTCTTTCCCAGTAGTCAGGCGCTCATTCCGTAGAGGGTTTGCTGACTATGCAAGAGATTACAGTGATGAACCTGACTCCACACACACACACACACACACACACACACACAAACATACGGCTCACATAAAGTAAGACCACACACATGGCCTGGATCACATGCAGCCTATCTGTTTACACTTCAACATGCAAACGTCCACGTCCCTAAAACACACTGCATGTTTTTCAAAACCACACTTAAAGTTCTCAGTTATCCAGCTGGTCCCAACAATAATATAGAGCTATCAAATATTTTCATAATAGAATATCATCTAGAAAACTACAATTCTAGATAAGAGTAAGACAAGATGATCAGAGAGACACTTCAATCATTATTAACAATTGTATCAGTCAAAACTGAATTGAAGTGTAATAATGTAAAGTATGACTGATAAACAGTTTTTTTCATGTTATGCTGCAACAAAATGAACATTCCTAACTAATCTGGCAACCCTGTTCATATTTTTAAAAAGTGTCATAACTTCTGCAGAGAGCAGATCAGTGCTATGCAAAATGTCTAAAGCCATTTTTCTTAGTGTGTCATACTTAATGTGTATTTAAACATTGACATTAGAACAAATGCAAACATACAAGAAAGCAGTAAAAAGTTTCAAGATTCGTTTTGTTTGTAAAAAGTAGTTGATATTGTGTGAGCTGGTGAAAAGAACACAGGTTCGGTTCCAGATTCCTCCTCGGTTTCTCCAGCTGTTGTTTGAATTCGTGAAACTCCATCAGCAGCTGCTGATCTAATTTAATGAAGGTCTGATTGGAAACTACGAGTAATACATAAAATTACTAATTACTGTATAATTTGTTACCATTTTTAGTTCTATTTAGTATATTTTAAAAAAGCATTCACTGCTCATCTAAACAGGTTTTACATATTGTGCCCGAGACTTTTGGACAGTACTGTATATCTATTTTTTCCCAAAAAAATGTTAAATTCAGCAAGAAAACAATAACTGTGCATGGAAACATGCGGAGGAAATGAAATCTTAATTTATCAGCCCGAAATAATATTGTGTATATTAATTTTAGTGCAGAACTAATTTCATAATTTGAAGTCTAATTCTAACACTCAGAATGGAACCAGGTTTATTGGATTGGAAACACTGGTCCCTGCAAATGAAATGCACAGATTTGCAGAGTTTCCTTCCCAGAAGGAGGAGCAGCTTCTGCTCTCTGATCTGTGACACGTTAATGACAGCTTCATTCATGGTCTAAAGAGGCCCAGAGCATCAGGAGCACTGCTGGGAACCGCATATGTGCAGGGACTTCAAACGCAAAGACACACACACACACACACACACACACACATACACAGACTGACTCCACCCAGAGCATCTAGTGCCAACTGGCACTAAAGCACCCGGCCCCTCCAAACCAGGCCACATGTCTCCACTGAGCCTCTTCTGTACCAGTAGCTGCTCTACACCGACGGCCCTAAATCCACAGTGTGAGTTATGAGGGTCTACACCCACTGCCCTTCATAACACTGCTCTTCTATTTTGGAAACGGGGGCCTATTTACGTTTTCAGCCTCCATGACTGGCTGAATTATGTCATCTGAAACACAGTCCCAACTTTGGCCAGAGAAAGGCTCATGTTTTGCTTTGAAACACCTTGTCGGTGCAAAAATACTATTTTATTTCTGTCAAGCAGTCATTTCTTTGCCATATTGAATAGATTAAATGAAAGGAATGGGAACCAATGTTTAATTGCAACAGGCTGTAAAATGTCTAAAGATACTTGGAGCCTAGATAAAGATGTTTCAACCACTCAGCATTCAGCACCATCAGTATACTGATCACCGCCTGATCATCTGGAATCATCTGCACCTGTTTCTTCACTGGTTCAGGACGTCAGTTGCATGTATTTTCTTCTGCTTGAGTGATTTATACGTAGGTCACTGTGTGGCTTAACAAACAAAAACATCCCTCTGAAACTGGTCATGTTCAGGGACTGGACTGAAAATGAAAGTCTTTGAAAGTCCTTCAGGAAGCCTGGAGAACTGCTTCTGAAGACCACATTAAAAGCACGAGAAAAGCATGGATCTCTGGAAGCGAAATATGAAGAAATGAAAAGCACACCAAGACTTTTGCACAGTACTGTAGCTGGGTTTCGGGCCATCAGATGTATAGAGCAGATGCTGATAGCAGTAAAGCAGACCTGTCTGTTAGCACAGCCCTGCTGCCCACGCATTCTGCACAATCCAGACTTTAATGGTGCGTGCTTTATTGGTCTCCATCACTCGAAGGCGTTTAAGCTCGTCCTCATGGGGGGAAATGAGTGAGATTCCTCTGCTCTCACCCGAATGTTAAGCTAACATAGGACACCTGATGTTGGAATGAGGTGCTTTAGACCAAGTTTAGCCAAAGCTCATACTCAACAGAGCTTGAGCACAGGACTCAGATGCCATTCAGTAGATATCTACTGATTCAGGACTCTTAACTAGTGAACGTTTTTACAGGAGCATGTTTTATCCTCTAGAGCAAACATGTGTCCCAATCAATTTTGTCTGGCCCACTATTTTCAAAATATAAAAATTAAGTAGCTTTTTATTATCTTGTCTAACACTGTAACTTTTTTATTGTCGAAATAGTGAAAAAGATATTCAGTCTTAGCTGTTTTCCCGCTGGGTTAGGGTCAGGGTTATGAGTTAGGAAAAAGGTATTTTTGTATGTTCTTTCTTAAGTTTCTACTACACTGGCAACAACCAATTAGCCTGTTTTTTCATTATTTGAATTGATAGTAATAATGAAGGAATATCTTTTTTTTTTAAGTAGGGGGTGGGGGTGTTTAAGATCAATAGGCAATTTCAGTTTTCCTGAAACTGATATGGGCTGGTGACAGACAAAGGCTGGAGGTAAAACTCAAATTATTTTTTCATTAAAACATTCAGATCAGGGATAGGGCAAAGGTCAGGGTCAGGATTGGAGCTGGGGGTGAGGTTAAGGGATGGGGCCGAAGTCAGGGATAGGATCAGATGTGGGCCTAACCTTATCAAGATTCTAGAAAGTAAGTGCTATAAAATGTAAGTGATTTAAAATATAAGTGCTCAAAGTTCCAAACAAGTGCATTAATAACCAAAACAGAACAACCTTATATTATTCAAAATAAATACTCACACAGTGAAAACATAAGACTGGAATCTTAAAGGTCAGGGTTAGGGGTTGGGGATTAGGCTTAGGGTTAAGTGTTGGGGTTAGGTGTTAAGGTTAAGTGTTGGGGTTAAGTGTTGGGGTTGGGGGTTAGGGTTATGTGTTAGGGTTAAGTGTTGGGGTTGGGGGTTAGGGTTAGGTTTAAGTGTTGGGGTTAAGTGTTGGGGTTAAGTGCTGGGGTTAAGTGTTGGGGTTAAGTAATGGGGTTAAGTGTTAGGGTTAAGTGTTGGGGTTAAGTGTTGGGGTTTAGGGTTAGGGTTAAGTGTTGGGGTTTAGGGTTAGGGTTAAGTAATGGGGTTAAGTGTTGGGGTTGGGGGTTAGGGCTATGTGTTAGGGTTAAGTGTTGGGGTTGGGGGTTAGGTTTAAGTGTCGGGGTTACGTGTTGAGGTTAAGTGCTGGGGTTACATGTTGAGGTTAAGTGCTGGGGTTAAGTGTTAGGGTTAAGTAATGGGGTTAAGTGCTGGGGTTAAGTGTTAGGGTTAAGTAATGGGGTTAAGTCTTGGGGTTAAGTGTTAGGGTTAAGTAATGGGGTTAAGTGTTGGGGTTAAGTGTTAGGGTTAAGTAATGGGGTTAAGTGTTGGGGTTAAGTGTTAGGGTTAAGTGTTGGGGTTTAGGGTTAAGTGTTGGGGTTTAGGGTTAGGGTTAAGTGTTGGGGTCAAGTGTTGGGGTTGGGGGTTTGTGTTTCATAATCCATTTAAATTCCATTCTACGTCTTTGTCTATCTGTCCATGTTATTTTCCATTCTAAACCTGCAATTGTCAGATTGCTTAACCCATGTATCTTAAAATGATTAACCAGGTCAATGTTTTTTTGCCTTTATTGACATCCCATATATTGCAGTCTATATTTCAACTTATTCTTGGTTTCACCTATATAGTGTTTGTGCCAGTGTAAGCAGGTAATGCAGTATGTAATGGTATGTGTTTCCAAGTTTAAGTTTCTTTCTATGGGTGCGCCAGCAATATAAGTGATTGCTTTAAAATTCTTGCTTTGTATGGAGACCTGTTGGGGGATTCTGGAAGCAAGTCTTGCCTGAACCAAAATGTCCCTAAGGTTTGGATTTCTGCGATAGGCCGAAATGATTTCGAATTTTCTTAGTTTAGGTAGCTGTTCTTGAGTTGGGATAAAATAATTTAGATTTTATTGTTTATAAATTGCGTCTGGTGGGAGAAATTGGTAATTAGAGGGATGATCTCTTTGTTTTCCGATTGCATAGTATTGATCATCTTGTTTTTCATTTGTAGTAGTGTTTTAGATTTAATTTGTCTTAAATACTTTTTGATATACCTCCTCTGGCTTAAGGCTTGGAAGAGGATCTGGGTGGCTTCATGGGAGTCCGTTTCCTCACTGCAGAGGCGGTAAAAGCGTATGAGTTGTGGTTTGACTATCCCCTGAATGTATGTTTTGGGTGGTAGCTGTATTTATGTAAAAGTGTATGTTTATCTGTTGTTTTAAAATAAACGTTAGTCTTGAATGTCTTAAATTTGTTTTCTGTGTTGCTAAAATATACTGTGGTGTCTAAAAATTGTACTGTGTATGCATTAATATTGTGTTTACTGGTAATGTTTGTGTGGTGTGTGTTGACCAAGTGCATGAACTGTTCAAATTTCTCCCTACCATGTTGCCAGACCCCAAATATATCATCCAGATATCGTAAATATAAAAGTGGTGTATTTTTTAATTTTTGGAGACGTGATGCTTCCCATTCAGCCATATACAGATTTGCATGTGCTGTGGCAAAGTTTTTGCCCATCGCTGTACCTTGGGTTTGAAGATAAATTTGGGAGTCAAATACAAAATCATTTCGATTTAAGCTTAATTCCAAGAGTGTGTCTGGTCTCACGGGATCCTGACGGTTCTTAAATGCCTTTCTAACAGCCTCCAATTCCAGATCTGTAGAAATATTTATGTATAAATATTTAATATCAATGGTGAATAAAAATGTCTCTTCTCCAATATCAACTCCTTTAATTTTTTCTTTTAAATCATATGTATCTTTTAAATAATTTTGATGCTGTTGAGAAATGGGGTTTAGGAAGCTGTCAATATATTTGGCAATACGGCAAGACTCACTTCCACAATCCCACACAATCGGGCGTCCCTTAGTGATCTCATGAGGTATTGTCCATGTTTCTGGGGCGGCATGTAATAAGTAAAATAATCTTGGCTTTGGGATATCCAGACCCATCAGATAATGTTTTTGTTCACGATTAATAAAACCTTTTTGATAGAAAACGTTTAAAATCTCTTGTATCATCAATTTGGTGTCATTTTGTAAAGAATGTGTTAATGGACAATAATGATTCTTATTATTTAGTTGTCATTTTGCTTCTATCATGTACTGGGCTTTATCAAGGATTACAATTCCTGATCCTTTATCCGTTGGTTTTATGATGATATCTTTATTGGACTGGAGGGACCTGTTAGCTTTTCTTTCTAATTTGGTAAGGTTATCAGTTTGATGCCCTTGTTGCATTTCATCTATTGACTTAAATGATCTTATAGGTTTATTACATTTTTAAAAAGACGGTTCCCAGGTGGATTTCCCTATAAAAGCCAAATTTTCATTTAAAACCTCAAAATTAAAATGGTCTCAAATCTTAATTTTTCTATTAAAAGCATGTATATCCCTCATGGGATCCCCACAGTATGATCTATCTGGTGTAGGAATAAAAGTTAGCCCCTTCTCCAACAGGCCTCTCTCTGTGTTTCTTAAAATAATAGTTTTAGATAAATTAAAAATGTTGGAGTGTGATAAAACCGTCTCCTGTTTAACTGGTTGCACCAGGAGTCAAACATGCGTTGGGCTGTTTTTGCTGTCCAGTCTATCCCATCTCTTTCTACTTTAAATAAAAGTTTGTTGATTTCCCATAAAGGGTTTCCATGTTTCTGAATATATTGGTTAATGATTTTTAGATTTTGTTGTTGTTGTACCGGTAAGTAATCTGAGAATTGAATGATTTGTGTGTATACCTTTGCATTTGGAAATGTTGCCTTGGCTGCCCTCCACATGCCTTGTAGTTGTTTTATTGCTGTTTTATGTGCCTGCTGTGACTTGTTATTGAGGCCTACAGCTAAAATCACTTTTTGTGTTATCTGATTGGGTATTGATTTACTTAAAACATGTTCAATATGCCCGAAGTTTGCTCCTGGATAGCTATCGACCTGAATCAGATTCCCTGTAATCTGAGGGATGCGGCTCAAATTAGAATCTCCTATGAATACTACCGGTTTATGGACAAAAATTTACCAGTCTTGTAGTTTTCTTTCTGTACTGATGTGTCGATAAGGTTTATTGTCTGGATGTACTGTTCTTGCAGGTCCATCATCCGAGGAAAGGGAAGAGACCAATTTCAGCTCCACCACACTATTAAGTTTCAAAGATGCGGATTTAGATTGGAACTTGTTTGGAGAATTTATCTCTTTATTACAGTCCATACAATCCTTATCCGTCTTAGCTGTACAGTGGTGTCGCCCAATGGCTCTCCCCTCTCCGTAGACTCAGGCTCTGCAGGAGAAAAAGAGGAATCAGAAGAAGGTGAATATATTGTGTCAGGTAAATTAATTATCTGTTTTTGTTCCGCTTATCAAAATGTATTGGGCTCACCTCTCTGTGATGAATTTGAGCTTGCACAGTAATCTCCCTTTTCTGTTTCAGAGATATCCCTGCTGCTGAATCCACCAATTTTGGTGATGACCTGGGCAGTGGCTTTGGACTCGCTTGTTGGCGAAGGATACTGGCAGAAGAAAGAGGGCCATAGGTTTTCAAAAACTCAATTTGCTTCTCTTTGACTAGTTCTTCACAATAGTGTAATGTTTTTCCTTTTAGTTTTTGTTTAAATCCAGCCCATTTCCCTGCCACTCACCATTCCAACTCTTTGTTTTCTGTAATTGTATCCATTATTTCAATTGACCCCTCTGTGTAATGTTGCTGTAAAATCAACATATTTGTTTTCATCCAGGTAAGTGTATTTTGTGCTATTTTGTGAATAATATTTTCTGTGGGTGATGCTGGTTTTATGAAGTTTTTTTTTACTTTTTAACTTGTTCTCCATTTGGATCGAGTTGTCCACTATTCCCAGGTGACGTGTCATCTGTATGAACCTAAAATATGTCTTGGTGAGATGTTTGTTAAAAGCATTTTTTGAAGCACATGGTAAAATTGTAGTATTGGCCTCATCTTTCTTAGAGTCTGATCTTCCAGCAGCCTAAATCTAGTTTGCAATGTAATCATTTAAGTTTTGTAGTGTAGTTTAATCATTTTAACTAAGAAAAGTTACAAGAAATTTACCAAAACAAAAACCCTGAAAAGACCAAGGACTATAAATAGGTTGTAAAGATCTATATAGGACTTAAAAAGTGAAATAGTAAAAAAATAATCAGTCTCGGCTGTTTCCCGGCAGGTTAGGGTCAGGGTCAGGGTCAGGGTCAGGGTCAGGGTTAGTGTTAGAGTTAGGGTTAGGGTTAGGGCTAGGGTTAGAGAAACAGCTAGGGCTAAGGTTAGGCTTTTTTTATTCGTTTTTAGTTTAGATAAAATAAACAATAAACTTAATCTGTTGTGAGGTCACTTCATCAGGTCACTTTATTTATAATAGAAAAAAAGTATACAGTGTAGTTCCTTGTGCCAGTGGAAAAGTGCCATAGATTCATTACAGTCAAAGCAATCACTGAGCATTTTCCCACCCTCTTGACAAAAAAGAGGTTCTAGAGAGGTTCAGAAGGGTTCTTTGTGCCAACCTAAATGTTCTTTGAGGATCCATATCCCACGTTTTCATGCTTTATTGAAGCAGTTAGTCCTGACGACCCTGGAGTTCGATGCAAGCCAGGGGTGTGGGGGTATTTTGTAGATGGGGATGGGGTATTACCTTTCAAAAGGAATTCATTTATATATATTATATACTATTTCCCAGTGTTTGTTGTCACATTCAATTAGCATTTGACACAAACTATTATTCCATTAAACATAGTATCTGTCATGACAGTGATAATATTAATTAACATGAAGTAGGGCATTAATGACTTCAGAACGACTTATCCGTCAATGAAGTCGAAGTCAAGTTGACTAGTCAAATCTACTAGTTGTTTGATGATGTCATCACACAGATGCAGCAGAGGAACACCGGTATCCAACGAGCAACTTTTATTACATTTCTCTGTAACATTAGCCAGTGCATTGTACTGCAGCCAAAGGTCTCACATCTCTAACAATGAAATTAATTCTCAACAGTCAAAGGCTTTTCTGTAAAGCTACTCTGCTCCTCTGGACTGGATGATTCCCTGCAGTGCTAGCATCACCCATGTTAACTAGCGGTGCCGTTTCAGATGTCTGTGCATAACGCTGGTACTTTTATTGCACTTTAACACCGACTTGCAGGTTCGTGTGGTCAAGAGTGAAGTATCTCCACACATGTGATGTGTGTCTGTCTCCTACTGCCTCTGCTGCCATGTCTCTCATCTTGTTGTGGTCTTGTGTTTAGATTCCACACGCTACCACCATTTTTATGAAGTGACTACAGTAATCGGAGGAACGCATGTGTGGCCTCCTTACTAGGCCAGGCTGGCCTGTTATTATTACACATTTAAGTTAGCACCTGTTTTGAGTTTAGGTTCTGTTTATAAGCCTGTGTTTCTGTTCAGTTCTTTGTCTGTTCTCCATCACCCTACCCTGAAGGTTGTGTTCGCTTAGGTTCTGTTTGTGTTTGTGGTTTGGGCCACTGTGCCCCTTTACTTTGCGGTTAGTAAATAAAAAAAACAAAAACAAAGAAACCTCAACCATGTCTAGAGTCTGCGTTTGTGCCTTTATTAGCTTTAGCTAATCTCTTTATTAGCAAGAAAATGTCAGATTTTATATTCATCACTACTGACCAACAACAATAGAATAGAATAGAATGCCTTTTATTATCACTATACACATGTACAATGAGATTAAAAGCAACTTCTTCAGTACAGACATATATGTAGAAATGAAAAAAAAAAAACAAATAAATGGTGCAAAAAGTTGCAAAAAGCCACCTAATATAATTTTTTGTGAGCTCTATTTAGCTGTTTTATGTACTCAACCAAAACTTAAGGACAGGGCTTTTGCAGTTATGGCAAAACTCATGCCTTGGAGTGAGTTTAGCTGATAGACGTACCTAATCTTAATTAGTATAGTGAGAATATGTCTCAGGCTGGGTTTATTTCTCTTTCTATTCTATTCTTTTCTGATTTTCTTTCTTTCTATTTTATCTTATTTCTTTTATTTGATGTTTTTTATTTTGGTTTTTTATGTTAGGTCTGTGTTGTACAGCACTTGAAATTCAAATGAAAATCAACTGTTCTTGAAATGTGGTTTACTAACTTCATTTACTTACTATAATGTGGATCAGCACATTTAACTAGTGCATTTAAAGTTAAAGGCCAATCTAGAATTTGACTCTGCATCACCACACAACCTGCACTGTTACAGATTCTCTCATCTTATAAAGGAAACTTGTTCATTTTACATATTTACTATTATTGTTGCTCACTCAGCAACTTACGTGTGAAATCAAAGTGGTAAAAAGAAAATGGGGTGTGCAAAAACGTTTGACTGAGTAGTAAAAATATTATTTGGAATACCACAGAGAAGACTGTATCCACCAATTGTGACTTCAGTACATGGAGTAAATGGAACGAGTGCCTCAGATGAGTGTGCCGTGATGTACCATGTCCTGAGTCATGCGAATGTCATGTTATGAGTCGGCCTGTGTCATTAAGCTGCATAGCGCTCAGACCTACACATGTTGGATGGTCATCTCCACCGAAGCACCTTCGCTCCAACACAATTTAGAGGCTGATGCCTCTCAGAGGAAGGAAAATCCAGAATAAGGCTCTTCTTTATCCAGCCTGTTTCTCCTTGACATAACTGAACAGTTTAACATGAGATTGAGATATGAGATTGTGACCATTTTCTCACAGCTAAATTCATCTCCTAAGAAAGTACTTATCTTCAGATAAACCATAAGATCCAAATAAAAACCTTATTTGGTTTATCAATAGGCCTGAAATTGCTCTTAGTGACAGACAGTTTTGAGATCCAGTGACAGACAGTTTTTAAGTTGTTAAAGAGAAGAAACTGAGAAGTCAGTGAGAACAACAAAAGAACTTCTGTCTTAAATAGATTTTTACTTTTGCTCCTTATTTCTCCTAAATGAGGGTTTAGGAGGAACCAGTCAGACTTCAATAATCTCCAAATAAGAAGATGATTTATTTCTTATGAGACAAAGAAAAGACTGTTGTGAGCAGTCATATCCTCCTCTGGGTTGTACAGGTTGCTAGGAGGACCTCTGCTCTGTCTTGTTAGGAAGATTTGTGATAGCATTACCTGGTCAAGTCAATTTTATTTACAAAGTGTTTTTACCGCTGATGTTGCCTAAAAACAGCTTTACAAAATGCAGGTCTGAACCTCTAGTGAACCAAAAGTGATGAAGGTAAGCAAAAACTCCCTAAAGCTGGAGAAAGAAACCATAGGAGGAACCAAGACTCAAAATAGGAGCCTGTCCTCTGGTTGAGTGAGGGCAAATAAAGGAATATCACCATAGAGATGACTAGCAATAACAAGTGAAAGTGAATAAGGAAGCCCTGGTGAGCAGAAAAGTCTGAAGCTCCAGCCGTGGATTAGCGAGAGTCTGGAGTTCCAGCGGTGGTTCAGTGAGATTCCAGAGCTCTAGCGGTGGATCAGTGAGTGTCTGAAGCATCAGCTTCTGTCGGAGTATGCAAGTAATTCATAGTGGTGAAGCTGGTCTAGAGGACAGGAGGCACTAGTCTCCAGCAGCAGGCCTCCAGAGATCACAGTGCTTTCTCTTGTTGGGAAGAGCAATTGGACCAGCTTGTGGAACTGGAAGTTCTCTCTTGGTTAGAATGGCAAACGTCAGTCCTGCATGGCGTTCCATGCGTCAGTTGGGATGTAGCCTGATTTTAATGTGATTTAGTTATGGATCGACTGTCAAATATAACTATGGTATAACTATGGTAGTATCGACTGTAATCTTGAATCTCCATTTACCTGATTGGTCATCAGTTAAAACCTTAGAATGTTCGTAGCTGAATGTTCCAGATCACACCGGTGTGACGGTACACTTTAATGGAAAGAAGTCGGGTGGCGTAACCATGTGATGCTACGTGCTGAAGGGTTGAGGGCAACACTGTGCATTTTTCTGTGTAGGACATCATGTACTGCTGATATAATGACTGTGGAAACATGTCAGGCCAGATAAGCATGAACATACAGATGAAAGGAGAGGAGGAATAGAGCGATCTCTGCAGGAAAGATGAATGGTGAAGGTTATGCAATGTTCTTTTCTACCTGTGTGTGTGTTGGACTCGGGTATGTATTGATGTTCCATGTGTCTTCCAGCATTGCATGGCTGGTTGTACGTGTAGAACATAGTAATAATGAAATATCTTCATCTAAAACCAACAACTGTGAATATATTTCCTCATGAAACCCCCGTGTGTCTAATTTTCAGAGCTGTTAAACAATCCCATGGGTGGCTTCCTGGAGCTTTATCATGCTGAGTGCACAGAGACGTTATTTTAACAATATCCCATCCACAGCAGACCCACAAATAAACTGACACTCACTATTTTATCTTTAATGAAGTCAGAAGCGTGGTTTAAACTAAATCAGCCTTCCTTAGGGACTATTTTGCCTCACAATGCCCTGCATGTATCCCTCCACCATGAGTGTAAAGGGCAGCATTTTAAGAATCCATTCCTTTTCTTCTTTTACTTTCTCCCGCTTTTGTATCGTTCTCTTTGTTTGTATCTTTAAAACAGAGCAAGCTCTAATTTAGTGTGCTAATGATCTCTATTGATTTCATTAAAGTTTCCCTGAGACGCCAAGCTGAAGGCCAATGCCTCAACTATGCCGAGTGTAAAGAATCAAATCCAGGAGTGTGTCTGACCAAACACTACTAAATGAACATTCAAGTCCAGCAGAGACTGCAGATTTCTTGCTTGAGGTTGTGTAAGGTACTACCATATCTGATCAGGAGACTCTTAATACTTCATATAGCTATTGGAGTGTCATTTGTAAACTCGAGCTTAGAAAAGTGTTTGTGGGGCTTAAAAATTAGAACTGAACCAAAATATTACCTGAGTGCAACATGTAATTTTGTCTATATTAATTGTGCCCAAGCCCATCTGGTTCATAGAATGTAGCTACCAGTACATTATTGTACATTATTGACCTAACCTGACAAATTCCTATCTAAACCCAAATATAACCCACTGAAGTTTGGGTCAAGTCCAGCTGTAGCTGAGTAACGTTTACCCAACTTAACTGTGATTCTGTCTGAACTGACTGTAGTCTTACAAAATTCAGTCTGAACAGACTATAATCTCACAAAATGTGGTCTGAACCGACTGTAGCAACATCAAATTCAAACATCTGAATTGACTTTGGACCAATAAAATTCTCAACATGCCAAAGATTAGACAGGAATAAAAATTTGACAGGAATAAAATATTATTTTTGCACCAACAAGGGGCAAAACATTAAGAAATGAGAAGTGACTCCAGAATTTTGCACAGTACTGTAA
Source organism: Brachyalestes nurse (assembly GCA_037974405.1). Taxonomy (NCBI): domain Eukaryota; kingdom Metazoa; phylum Chordata; class Actinopteri; order Characiformes; family Alestidae; genus Brachyalestes; species Brachyalestes nurse. The sequence continues at coordinate 5,208 of JBBPCY010104068.1, read as the reverse complement.
GAAGAGATTTTTCTGAGGTATGTTGGTTTTATTTTCAGTAGTAGCTGCTAGCGGTTGGTTGATTTAGAGTGAGGACAGGCTTCGTATCTCTCAGCTCGGAGGAACTCATGCTGTTCTTCAGTCTACTAGATCAGCAGTGCTGTCCAGATACAGAGCTAGAGAGTTATGACAGTGGGGACTGGATACAGCTAATCTAGTTGAACACACACACACACACACACACACACGCCTGTGTGTAGCGCTCCCCTTATCGCAGTAATGGTTCAACAGTGGTCCCAGTGAAGCTCTGCAGCCTCAGAGCTCTACACTTGACCGTTCATTGATAACCAGCCAACTGTCAATCAAATCTCAGGATCTGCAGCCGCGTCTTCAGTAGACCAAGACACTTTTGACAACGCCATGCTTCCAGCTTTGTGGTCACAGTTTGGGAAGGAACCTTTTCTGTTCCAGCACGACTGTGTCCCACTGCACAAAGCAAGGTCCTTAAAAACACAGTTGAATGAGTTCGGTGTGAACGAAATTGACTGGCTGCACAGAGTCCTGATCTCAACCCCATCCAGCACCTTTGGGATGAACTGGAACGGAGATTGTGATCCAGACCTACTCATCCAACATCAGTGTCTGGCCTCATAAATGCTCTACAGAATGAACAGGCACAAATTCCCACAGAAACTCCAAAATCTTTCAGAAATCCTTCCAAGAAGAGTGGAAGCTGTTAGAGCTGCACAGGGGGACCAACTCCATATTAAAGTCTATGGATTTAAATGCAGTGTCATAAAAGTTCCTGTTGGTGTAGTGGTCAGGCATCCCAATAGTTTTTGTGTATGTCTCTCACTTTTGTTCTTTCTTTTCTTCTCTCTCTTTCTCTTTCTCTCTCTCAGAAATGAGACATTTCTTTCTTCAGCAGCTGTTCCTACAGTGAATTGAGACAGAAGGTCTTATGAATATGAATGTGTGATCATGCATGAACTTATGTATGTATGTGTGACTACATTCCTTCATGCACACATGCATGTGTGTGATTATATACGGATCTGCCAAACATTAAAACCACCTGCTTGCTATTGTTGTTGATTCTCTTCGTGCCCCGAAAACAGCTCAGACCTCTGATGATTTAAGTCCTGTAACCTGCGAAGTGGGGCTTTCTTGTTGTCCACAGAAGCTCAATCTGATTGAGATCTGGGGAATCTGGGGGCACCTCTCTGTGATGTTCCTCAAGTCATCCCTGAACAGTGTTTGCAGTGTGGCAGGTCTTAGATAATTTAGTAAAACATGCTTGCAGTATTTATCAGAAATGCATGCTGGTTGTGGTATTTCTTTGAAATACAGTTGTGTGCACCTGCAGTATATTTGTGGTATTTTTTAATGAAACACCAACTTTTGTGATTTTTGTGTGTTAAACGCAAACGGTTGTGGTATTTTAATATAAAACAATGAATTACGTGGGTTTAAATAAATGTTAAATAAATCTAACATTTGTTGTATTTTTAATAAGGCTTTAACTTTTGCAGGGTTTTTTTTAACACACTAACATTTGTGGTATTTATTTTTATATAAACTTTTGTTGGTTTTTATGATACACTTTTTTGTGTGGTATTTTTGTAATAACACACACTAACTTTTGTGCTATTTTTAGTAAGACTGCTATGTTAATAATTAATCAGAAACATGTACTAATTGTTGTCGTATAGTAATAAAGTAATAAACACAAAAACACTGGCATATCTATTAGAAAAATGCTGGTCCAGGATTGAGGCGCAGGTGCGGATTTCCATGATCTTAGATTCTTTATTTTCAAAAACCAAACACGAAAAAGGCTCGAAGGCCAAAACACTAACAAAAAACAAACACAAAGAACTAGGGCATTAACAACTCCAGATTTTTTCAAGTCGACTCGTCGGTCAGCAAAGTCGAGGTCGAGTCGACTAGTCGTTTGATGAAGTCATCACGCACGCAGCAGAGGAACACGGGTGTGCAACATTGAGCAACTTTTATTAAAAGTTTTCTGTAACATTAACAGTCAACACGACAAATAAACAAAACAAAGGCTGATACCTTGAATTTTCTGGTAAATTTAAGCGTCCGTCTGAGAGGGAACAGGACGACTCCCTGCAGTGCTAGCATTAGCCATGATAGCTAGCATTAGCTTTAACACCGACTTGCAGATTGTGCAGGTCTCCGTGCTGTTTGTGTCTAAAGTGAAGTATCCCCACACATGTGATGTGTGTGTGACTCCTCTGCTGCCGAGTCTCTCACCTTGTGGTCTCATGTTTACATTATGAAAGGACTCCAATATTTGGTTAAGTCACAGAACGTGTGTCAGCGTCAGCCAATCAGAGGCAGAGACTGCACTGTGTACACAAGGAGGGCAGAGGGAGAAAAACACACGACTAGTCGACTCTCAGACAGCGTTGACTCATGCCTCTACAGTCGCCTAGTCAACTTTTGTGTTAATGCCCTAATATATATGTGACATGTCTAGAACTGACATAACTTACTACATTCATTGGCATATCTAGAACTGATGTAACTATTTCTGCAGTCAATACTCGCTGCCCACACAAACAGCTTTTAAACATCATTTTCTGAGGTGCCAAAGACTTTCACACAGATCTTCACATCTCCACACATATGTTCTAATGTTAAACTCTGGTAACACGGGCTTCGGCAAAATAAGTGTAGCTCAATGTAACTAAGTGTAGCTCAATTTCAGGGTGGTCTCTACAGTCTGACATTGAGCTACACTCAGTTACATTGAGCTAAGTGTAGCTCAATGTCAGGGTGGTCTCTACAGTCTGACTGAGTCTGTACCTCATCAGGGTGATCTCTACAGTCTGACTGAGTCTGTATCTCATCAGAGGGTCTTTACAGTCTGACTGAGTCTGTACCTCATCAGGATGGTCTCTACAGTCTGAGGCTGTACCTCATCAGAATAGTCTCTACAGTCTAACAGAGTCTGTACCTCATCAGGGTGATCTTTACAGTCTGAGTCTGTACCTCATCAGGGTGATCTTTACAGTCTGAGTCTGTACCTCATCAGGGTGATCTCTACAGTCTGAGTCTGTACCTCATCAGGGTGATCTCTACAGTCTGAGACTGACTGAGTCTGTACCTCATCAGGGTGATCTCTACAGTCTGAGTCTATACCTCATCAGGGGGTCTCTACAGTCTGACTGAGTCTGTCCCTTATCAGGGTGGTCTCTACAGTCTGACTGAGTCTGTACTTCATCAGAGGGTCTCTACAGTCTGACTGAGTCTGTACTTCATCAGAGGGTCTCTACAGGCTGACTGAGTCTGTACTTCATCAGAGGGTCTCTACAGGCTGACTGAGTCTGTACCTCATCAGGGGGTCTCTACAGTCTGAGTCTATACCTCATCAGGGTGATCTCTACAGTCTGACTGAGTCTGTACTTCATCAGGGTGATCTCTACAGTCTGACTGAGTCTGTACTTCATCAGGGTGATCTCTACAGTCTGACTGAGACTGTACTTCATCAGGGTGATCTCTACAGTCTGACTGAGTCTGTACTTCATCAGGGGGTCTCTACAGGCTGACTGAGTCTGTACCTCATCAGGGTGGTCTCTACAGTCTGACTGAGTCTGTACTTCAACAGGGTGGTCTCTACAGTCTGAGTCTGCACATTGTCATGGTGGTGTTTACAGTCTCACTGAGTCTGTAGCTCATGAGTCTGTAGTCTCTACAGTCTGACTGAGTCTGTACATTGTCTGGGTGGTCTCTACAGTTTTAAAACGTTTAACTGCATGATTCGGTTTCCCAGTAGATACGTAGGTGATGTATTTGTCTCTAATTCGATTGATACTCTGATTTCTCTCTCTCTCTCTCTCTCTCTCTCTCTCTCTCTCTCTATCTTTCTCTCCTCGTCATGTCCTGCTCACGGTTGCTAACACGGTTGATGGAAGGTGAAGAACTGAGAACGTAGGTGACATTTTAGCTTAGAGCAACAACTGCCCCCATTCTCTCTCTCGTTCTCTCTCTCTGTCTCTCTCTCTCTCATTCTCTCATTCTCTCATTCTCTCTTTCTTTCTTTCTTGCTTTCTGTGTGTCTATTTTTCTTCTCTCATTTTATGTTTAAATTTTTATTTTTTCCTTCTTTCATTCTTTTGGTTGTTCTTTCTTTCTTTCTTTCTTTCTTTCTTTCTTTTCTTCTCTTTTTCTTTCTTCTCTTATTTTATGCTGATTTTATTTTTTCCTTCTTTCATTCTTTTGGTTGTTCTTTCTTTCTTTCTTTCTTTCTTTCTTTCTTTCTTTCTTTCTTTCCCCATCTCTTTTAATGTGTAAATCTGTCTTCTCTCATTTTATACTTTCCACTTTATTTGTTCTTTCTTTCTTTCTCTCTCTCACTTTTGGTGATTTCACATTAATTTCATTATTATATTAATTATATTAATACTGCTGAAACAACTGCAGACACTTTATGGACCTATCAACATATTCACTGTACATTATAACGCACTAAGAACATATTATATACCTGGTTATAAATATTAAATATGAAAATACATAAGTCTAGGCATGTTTATTAAACATTATAAGCTGTGTTCAAATCACATGCTGTGACTACCCATAACTACTTATAACCACTTATAAATAATGTTAATCAGGAATGAAATACCAGTATTTGGGTCCTGTATTCATGTGGACGTAAAGACTGTAGAGCAAGTTCAGCCCTTCATGCAGACACTGTTCCTAATGGCAGTCCCTCTTTCAGCAGGATGACCCCCAACACACTGCAGACACAGTTCAGGAGCTGAAGGTGCCCAGATCTCGGTCTGATCGAGCTTCTGTAGGTCATGCTGCATGAAGTAGTCCGATCCATGGAGGCCCCACCTCACAGCATACAGAACTTGAAGGATCTGCTGGTGCAGTACCTCAGACCCTCAGAGGTTCTTATGGAGTGCAGACCTCGGTGGGTCAGAGCTGTTTTGGGGGCACAAGGGATGAGGAGAGTATTAGGAAGGTGGTTTTAATGTTCTGGCTGGTTGGTGTGTGTTTTAAAATACTGACACTTCTATTGTATTAATAGTGCTAAAATCAGCTATTATCACTATTAGACTTTTACAAACACACACAGACTCACACACACACACTGTGACTTTTAACACAGCCACTGGACAGTCTCTCTCTCTCTCTCTCTCTGTCTCTGTCTCTCTCTCTCACACTCTATCCCACCCCACACTCATGTAGGTA
>JBBPCY010104057.1:0-19988 GCA_037974405.1 Brachyalestes nurse | reverse complement strand
TTTTATACTTTTCCTCATTAAATAAGATGTGATTCAGGTGATCACTAATCAGTCCCTCATAAAGCAGAATGAGGTGTGCTTGTGTATGAGGTGTGCTTCCGCAGGTTGACCAGAGCCCAGAACATGCAGACACCTTCTTTATAACATCAGAAGAATCCACAGTTACTCCTCCAGTCTCTGGTCATCCCTAAACTGGACTACTGCAACTCTCTACTGGCTGGACTTCCACTAGCAGTCCTGGGATTCAACCTCACGGCCTTCTGATCACAGGGGCAACTCCCTAGCCCCCGCTGCCCCACATGTTTTACCAGCTGCCCCACATGTTTATACCACATGTTTTGGGAGTGCTCTAGACTGGCACACTTTTGGTGTACAGTGTTAAAATTTTGTCAAAATCTCTCAGCATAGATATTCAGGATAGTGTTGAATGGGCTACTTTTGGAGTCCTAGGAGACAATGTTTCAGTAACTAATAAAGGGAAAGACATTTTGCCCTTTGCTTCATTATTTGCTGGAGAAGAATTGTGTTAAACCTCTCTTTGGATTAGGGAACTATTATTGATTCTCAAACTTGAGAAAATTAAATGCACTCTTAGAGGGTCAGAGTTTGGGAGCCAGTACTGTTATACCATAAAGACCAAAATCGCCCTCCCGCATGAGTAAAGTAAATGAAATAAACTCTCAAAAGTAACATGTTTTATTTATTAACATGTTTCAATGTGTTGCTGTTCCACACATTTTATTAGTTTATTTACTTTTCTTTTTTGGTATTTTTTAAGGGGGTGGGTGGGAGGAAGGGTGTTCTGAAGGAAATGTGGGAAAAAGTCTGAAGAATTTTCTGGTTTTAATTGTTTACTTGTTCTTCACAAAAAAAACTGACACAAAAACGGAAGATTTAATGAACAGAAACATTTCTCTGTTAAAATAAAAACACGATGTCACATTTCTCTCGAGTAACAGAAGATGAAATAGTATTACCAAACTCTTTTTCCATTTTGCTTGTTTATCTGCATTTTGTTTGTTTGTTGCCTTCTGTGAAAATGCATTGGTATTTGTGCATGTGTGTGTGTGTGTGTGTGTGTGTGTATATTTGTATGTATTAGGGTTGTAATGATGGGTGATTAGTGTATTTTCGCATCAATTTCAGGCAGTAACCAATAATAGAGGTTGTTACAATTCAAACAATTCCTCCCCCCTTGGGGACATTTGATGGGGGTACTTGTCCAGCGAATAAGAATTCCAAGTGGAAATAGGAGGCGAGCGTGTCCGAGCTGAATTTCTTTGAATGTAAGTAAAAAGAAATTATGACACTTTGCTTTATAAAAGACAAAGAAAGGATGACAATAAGAAGAAAAAAGAGGGAGAAAAACAGACAGAGGGAGAAAGAGAGCATGATGGACAGAGAAAGAGAATGTGTGAGAGAGAGAGAGAGAGAGAGAAAGAAAGAAAAAGGCAGAGACAGGAAGAGCGAGAGAGATAGAGAGAAAGATATAGAGAGAGAAACAGGAAGAGAGAGAGAATGAGAGACAGAAAATAGAGAAAGACAGTAAGAAAAAAGGAGTGATAGGAAGAGAGAAAGAGAGAGTCATTATTTCCTGTTTTTAATATAAACCGGTAACCCAAATCGGCGACCAGAGGCAGCCTCGCGTTCTCTGTGCCGGGAACGTGGCCAGAAGCTAACGACCATAAATAAAGGAGAAGGCCTGTACAATTTACAGCCGCCACGCGCATGATTCACACTCTCTAAATACCAGAGACGAGGGTGTTAACACATATGCGCTTGCCCAATTAGGCATAAGTACGGGCCGTCCTCGGTAATGGCAGGTTGGAGGAAGGGGGATTTGACTGGGATGTGAGGTTGTAGATGAACTGAATGAGGAAAAAGCCCTTTAAAAGCACTCTGCCCTGCTCTACCTCATCAAGCTCTACTCTATCACCCCGAACCCATTCTGCCTCTCTCTCGGGGGACAGGATTTGGGTGATTTGTGCTTTGTTTATGGCAGTGCATTTCAAACCTGCCACTAACTGACAGCCACACAGCACCTCAACACGCCGCGCAGTTCACTGGCACGTTGCAGAGCTTCACTGTCATGTATAAATATCAGCAAGTCCTGGACACTCTCTCAGTTTCCTCTCGATATTTCAGGAATAATGTGTGAGGACGCTGTCAGTGCGCTGAACTGTGGTGAATATACTTAACCTAACACCACTTTCGTGCAAATTTTGGGTTAAGTCTGCATTTTCAGTTTGATTGCAGAGAGGGTCTTACTGGCCCCCCAGCACAAAGACCTTTGGAGACCAACTATATAACAACAACACACAGTATGTTTTAAAATGACCTTGAAAGTGAACAATTCCAGATCTGTGCTGGAAAAATAAATACAAATAGCCATTTTACAGTCACAGTTTATTTAGACCCTCCCTATAGGTTACAGATACTTTTCTTACAAATAATTAGTACTTTTTAGGTTTAACTTTTAACTTGAAGTTAAAATTTAACTTGAAATATAAATCATGCTGTACTGAAGGGCACTGATATCCACTGATATATTTTTGATATGTGTTTTGCGGTTTCTCAGTTGCAACCACAAGAAACAACTGATGCTGTTTGTTAAGCTACCTGACAGTCAGTGTATATTTAAATTATATAATATTACACCAGAATTTTAAAAATGAAGTGGTCAGACATCCCCTGTTTATTTTACCAAGAACAAAAAATCTTAAAATCAGATAAACACACACAACTAGACCCTTATCTACACTCTGACTTTTGTGAAATTCCACCACTTACTATGAATGCAGATGAGTTTCCAGTGATAACCCTCCCTGAACTGCAGGTGCTGTAACTCACTACTGTGGAACCACTCTTTGAGGGCCATGTTAACAGCAATTCACTGCAAAAAAACCCCAAAAAGACATTTAAAAAACGAGGTGAGATTTTAAACATGAAACCTCACCTCAGATGCCAGAACATCCTGTTTGGAAATCGGTGGCCGTAGGCAAAAGATGCTCTCTTTGATTCAGACGTCAAGTGTGGGAGTTAAAGTGATCGAGGGCTTCGTAAGTGGAGCATTATTACAGGCATTAAGTAATAAGGCAATAGACTGGACTGCGAACATAATGGACTAAATAACAAAACAGCTGATGGAGCACAGAGAGTGGCAGTCACCCCACTCAGCCTCTACATCATGGGCTACTAACTCTTAGCATTTTAGATCCTAGAATTTTGTGTTATCATACTGAATAAATGTAGTCTATTTCAACCTGAATACAATGGAAAAAATGGAAAAGAGTTATTGTCAACAAAGATACAGTTTTAGCTATTGTGCACATTTGTGTATAGATAGATAGACGGATAGATGGATAGATTGATTCAAGGGTGACAGCATTTGCATGTATTAGCACTGTCCTAACAAAACAAAACTTGTTGCCTGCTGCTTTATAGACTCCTTTGGGCCAAAAGCAGTGGTCCAAAACTAATAATAATGAATAATGAGTATTAACTTGCATTAAAAGTTAAGAATGTTTTTCTACTCTTGTACACTACAAAAAAGTGCTTTCACAGGACATTGCACTGTTTAAACACTTTAGCAACTCTGAAACAAAATGTGCCATTCACCCACTGACAGCGAGAAGAATGTAATCAGAACTGGTGATAATCTGTCCTAGGTGTGTTTACACATGGCTTTTAATGCAATTTATTGAAATCCATACACGATCCATGTGACTGCAAATGCGGATTGGGGCAAAGTCTAAACAGCGTCTGGGGCCCCATTTTCTCCTGGCACAGGCAAGAATGTAAGCCAAAGAATTTAGCTCAGATCACAGCTGGAGAAGGTTTTTTTATATTTTTATAGCAGTGTGTACATAAATGTTTCCTGGGCCACTCTGCAGGACTGACGTATGTACATACTCATTAGCTCACTAATGGCCTTATATTAAAGTGCAACAGCAGGCAACAACAACTAAAACTACAGGCAAAAAAACACTCTTCTGATATCCGTCAGACTAGGCACGGTAAGTGCATTAGTGCATGAAAATAACTTTGTTCTTTGAAAATGGAAATAATGTTCATTTGCTGTGTACACTTGTAACTGAATCACCCAAGGCTCAAGTAAATGTGAACAGGGTGAAGTCACCAACACTGGTCCTGGAGATCTACCTTCCTGAGACGTCTGGGTCCAGCCACAATCTGCAACACCTGTTCTGGTTAATGAACTTCTTCAGAAGGCCCTGATTGGCTGAGCTGTAAGGGGAATCGGGAAGCATGTTGGTTGCAGGTTGGAGCTCAACACGTCAGGAAAGTAGAGGGTGGATGACCAGTCCTGAGACTACATCCTCCATTTCACCCACATGGTGAAGATAGAACTCGAACCTGGATTTTTTATTACTGCAAAGCAACGCTGCGCTGGCTTTCACCCCACAGGGACGGCTTTTAATATACTTCCAGACAGACTTTTAGAAGTGCGACTTCAGCACTATTTGACAAAGACGAGAGCCCAGTTTTAATTTGGCACCGGCCTGCAGGCTACTGTCAGCCACATCGCTTCCGTGGCTAAAGGCACCTCAAACAGAACACGCCCACAAATCTGCGTGACGGAGTGCTTTTCATGTAAAAGGGTTTCACACACAGTTCAAGAAATCCAACAAAGTCCAAGATCGTCCAAAGACAACGTGCTTAGGGGCATTGCATCACTGCATTCTGCTGTGGGGGGATGGGTGGATAAGAGAGAGAGGAGAGGGGAAAGAAATGTGGAAGAAAGGGCAAAAGTGTTATTTTCCATTCTTACTCGAGGAGAGAGAATTAGATCGAGCATGTCTTAAAAGGTCAGAAGTGTCACGCTCTGATCATACTCAAGCGGAGACAGAGTCTGCGGGAGAGAAAGTAGAAGAAAGCAAGCAGAAGAGACAGAGTGTCCTTCACATGTGGAGAGAAAATACCGGGCTTTTAAAGAGCACATGCTGCAGACACAGAGGTCGCAAGCTGACCTTACATCAATATTTCAAACGGTTTATGTTGGAAATATTCCTATAAAATCAGAACAGAAAAAACACAGAGAGGTGAACTAATACGTTAATAAAAAACAGCTTATATGAGTTTTTAGCACGTTATTCACTGACTGCTTCATTATAAATACATACCTTGGGTTTACATCGATTGTTCACTATATTAGAAACATCTTCCTTGCATTTCCACTCACCGGCCACTTTATTAGAAACACGTACCTTCTATTTCCACTCATTGTCCATTTTATGAGTAACACCCATTCCATACTTCAGTCAACTGACTACTTTATTAGAAACAACTAACTTGTGCTTCCACGGACTGGCCATTTACCTTGATCACATGGCTACAGTAGATCAGACATTATTTGAGTGGCAGACCACTCTCAGGTAGACATTAAATCAGTATCAGGTACAGAAATGTGTACTGGTGTTTTTAAACCTGCTAGGTTCAGGATGTCCCGCCACCTAAAAATATCCAGCCAAGCACAGTTCTGTGGTCTGGGACTGAATATTGACAATCATCATTCCTTATCTGACCTTGGCTTTACATTGAGGGACGGCCTCATTCTCAATGTAGCCTCATATTACTGTGGAGAATGACAAGATGATACATTTGCAGAACACTTGAAACATAATACAAGGAAAAATAAGACATTAAAGTGAATCAATACCAAAATAGTAAAACAAAATAACAATGATAAAATTTAATAAACTAGAAAACCAACAATAAATCAGGTCTTCTAATAAAATACTACACATAAAATAGATAAGAAAAACAATAATCTATGAAAATAAACTGAAACAGCTACAAACAGATCGATTGTAATTAGACAGTAACAGTTTAAAGACTGTAGGAATGAGAGAGTTTAGCTTTAGTATGTCCTGAATCATATTCCAGCCTCTTAGTTAAAAGCTGATTTAGTCAGCTCAGTAGAAGCTCGGGGGGTCCTGGAGTGTAATAAAATCACTTGAACGGGTTTGGTAGAGCCCATTATTAACAGTGAACATGGAGGAGATATACGGTGGCACCTGGCCGACAAGAGCCTTATAAATAAAAAGGAGCCAGAAAGGTTCCCTTCATACAGATATAAGGACCGTCTGACTACATCATAAAATTTACAGTGAAGAGTCCTGTACGAGTGTCTTGTAATGAATTGCAGAGTTGAGTGGTAAACAGAGTCCAGGGCCTTAAGAGTGCTAGCTGAGTAATCACCACACATCACTGGAATCGAGTACAGACAGGAAAGTTGTTCCTGCTCGGCACAGGGAAGCGAGCTTTGTTTCTGTAAAAGAAGCCGTGTTTCTGTCTCAGTGTGTTAGGAAGCTTGCTGACGTGATATTTAAAAGGAAGTTTCTCATCATGCCAGGGTTACCTCTGTTCAGTGGCTCTTTCAATACTGGATCCCTTCAAAGTAAAAACACTAAACACACACGCAACTCTGGAAAACAGCATATGTTTAGCTTGATCTGTGGTTAAAAGCAACTTGCAGGGCATCAAAAAGGCTTTGCTGCATTATCAGAGCTTGCACGCAGTATAAAACTGTATTGTCAGCATACAGATGCACTTTACATTCTCTTATTGCTGATAAAGTGTCATTTACGTGAAATGAAAACAAAGCTGGACCTAAAATTGAACCTTGTTGTAATGGGCGTCAGAGACGTAAAGCATTGACTGGGAGATTACAGGCTGGGGGTGCTCCCACAGGCAAATGCACAAGGACTTACAACAAAAAGTGCTGGGGAAATGTCCCCAGTATCCCCATTTTCCCCCACCATCCCCAGCATCTTCTGGATCCCCCGTTTAAATGACGCGTGTGTTTTTGGGATGACTTTAGTTATCTGAGGCTCAGATTTCCAGCTCCGGAGGGCCACATGCCCTTGTTAGAGGCAGCTCAGAAACCATGCAACAACTTTCAATGCTGCCTCCCTTCAAAGTAAAAACACAAAACACACGAGCAACTCTAGAAAACAGCATAAATTTTAAAATTTAAAACCAACCAAATAAGTGCAACTTGCAGGGCATCGAAAAGGCTTTGTGGTTTTTTCTATTGCTGCATTCACAGAGCTGGAGTGCAGTATATAACTATCATCAGTATACAGATGCAGTTTACATTCTCTTGCAGCTGATACAGTGTCATTTATATGAAATGAAAATGAAACAGGACCTAAAATCGAACCTTGGAATGGGCATCAGAGATGGAAAAGGTTGGGTGGGAGGTAACTGGTGAGGCTGGGACTATGCACATGCAAATTCTTGCGATGGGCCAAGTGTTGGGGACATGTCCCCAGCGCCCTCAGCATCCCCAGCGTTAATGACCCCAGTGCTGGTGGGACGCCTTCAGTTTTCAGAAGCTCAGATTTCCAGCTCTGGAGGGCCACATGCCCTCATCAGAGAGGCAGCTCAGAAACCATGCAATAACTTTATGGTCAAAGCCAACACTACAGTCTTTTCAGCAGCAGGGGGTGATCAGCTGAATCGCAAGCCTTTTGACAGATCACTGAAAAGGGCAGCACATTGCATCTTTCTGTCAAGAGCAGTAATGATATCATTTAATAGCAGGGCAGTGACTGTAATAGTGCTATGATTTTTCCTGAAGTCAGACTGCTGAGTGCTCAGAATAAGTTCAAGTTCACTTGAAAAAAGTATTTAAGTTCCCTCAACAAAAGTTCCAGTATTTTGCCAGACATGAGAGTATCAAGCTAGTTCAGTAATTATTTAGGTCGGCGGTCTAAACTCCTTTTTGCAATGGGATTACATTAGCTGTGTCCAAACACTGCAGCTGAATTTGTTAAAACAGAGACATTAAAAATGTATGCTATGTGATCTGGTATGATCAAGACATCAGATCTTCACTAGTTGATTGGGGTTAATAGTTAGGAGAAATTTAGCGACTGCATCAGGAGAAAAGAGTTGTAGGCTAAAGCAGTTTGCCACAGTCTAGCCACAATCTGCATACCCTGCTCTGGCTAATGAACCTCTTCAGAAGCTCATGATTGGCTTGAGCACTGAGTAAGAAGGAGGGCCCAGCATGTTCGCTGCAGGTCGGAGCTTAACCCAGCAAAGTAGATCTCCAGGAAGAGGGTTGATGACCACTGTATTACAGGATGAGAATGCTCAGAAATTTTTCAAATAAGTGACTGGCATCAGACCTTTCTAAAAGACCACATATCATTTTGATTCAGTTCGATCAATTAACCATTAACTGCAATAAAATGAGAAGCAGAGGAAGATGGCTTGCCTTTCCAAAACCACAATGGATTCATGTGTAAGCAGCTTTCCAAATGAGAGATGAGCTGGCTAAAAGTGACCCAGTGAGATTTAACCCCACTTTGTAAAACAAGTGTCCAGACAAAGACGTGTAACAAATAAAGAGATTTCTATGTAAAACCAAGGGCCTGAATTCTCATTAATCCTATACTTTTTACAATGTGTATGTGTGTTGACTGCAGAGAGAATGGCTAAATCAATAGTATGATAGATAGCACTAAAAGCAAGGTCACATAAAGAAGCTTGTTCATTAATAGGCATGAACTTTCTCCTAAACATCTTTCGGGAACTGAATGTCTTTTTCTTAGTGGTTGTAATGGAAGTGATTGCATAGCGATCACAAAAAAACAAGATTAAAGACACCCAGTGCAATAATTTGGACTATTGGATAAAATCAAGTCAGTAAATGTTGATTTTATAGGGTCCAGTTGGGTCAGGCTTTCAGTTGGGGGAGATGAGACCTTACATTTTCTAGAACCTAGGTATTAGTTTTTAATTGCAGAGGGAAGTCTGTAAATCCCTACCACAGTAATTTTCCCAAGAATTAACATCTGCACTAAAAATTCAAAACATAAAGGATTGTGATTATAAAACCGGACTAGACATCTATTCCTACATCACACAGAAACACCAATCAGCCACAAGATTAAAAACTGGTAGATCAAGGAAACAACACTGATTATCTCATTAAAGCAGCACCTGTCAAGGGGTGGGATATTTATATTCTTTCACATTTCACATTTCACATACTAGGCAGCAAGTGAACAGTCAGTTCTTGTCGATGTGTTGGAAACAGAAAAAACAGGTGAGAATAAGGACCTGAGTAAGTAAGGACCTGGCAAGGACCCAAATGTTATGGACAGACAACTGGGTCAGAGCATCTCCAACCCAGCAGGTCCTGTGGAGTGTTCTTGTATGCAGTGGTAGTATCTACCAAGGAAGGACAACCAACCAGCACCATGGGTGCCCAAGGCTCATTGACGTATGTGGGGAGTGAAGGTTAGCCCGTCTCATCCCAAAGAAGAGCTGCTGTAGGTTATGCTGGTAGGTATCTGCTGTTGATTATGTTGGAAAGGTGTCAGAACACACAATGCATCACAGGTTGCTGTAGTGAAGTAGAATTGATTAAAACACCATCACTGTTGGTTTTGTATGCTAGAATGCCTTGTATTAATAATACTGAATTTCAGCAGTCACTTTGCATTAAAACAGAGTAAAACCCGTTGACCACTAAGACCTGAGAACTGAGAAAGCTGCTTGAATTACAGTAATCCTATCCTTACAAAAAGGATAGTCAGATTGTCAACAAAAATAAACATATTTGTAGAGAGGCAGGTTTCTTGGAGTCGGTATGAAGATTTAAAGTGCAGCTGAAATGCCCTGCTATTTTTCTCCAGGGGACTTTTGAACTAGAAATAAAAACAGTTCTGCCACAGTCCTTTGAGAAGGTACAAAAACATGAAATTCCATTTCAACAGTTCTGAGCTTTGGTCCCTAATGCCATAGCAACCCACCTGTACAATCACATCTTGAGCCAAAGGATACTTATCCAAGAGGCTGGGGAGCTGCTGCGTGATGTCGGAGATCTGTTTGGCGGGCCTGCTGCCCAGCACCCATCGGCAAGAAGGCCTGCTGCTCGACAGGTGTCTGGATGGGTTTTGGCATGATGAGAATGACCGGGGAGGCCACACACTTGTATATCTTTGCCTGGGACAATTGCAGTGACATTTTAGCCAAGGATGGTTCAGGAGAGAATTCTGACAGTATCCAGTTCTTCCAGGATGGAGAACCTGATGCCTAGGCTGACGCTTCATGGTAAAAGGTGGCAGACGGTGCACCTACCACCCAGCAAACAGAACAAGGCTCTGTTTGGCAGTGTTTGGAGCAGCTCAATCCCTTGGGTCTCCTTGCCAAGACCAGGGATCTTCCTCATCCTGGGCCATAACAGAAGTCATTCATTTCCGTGCCACTTATATTTAGCTGGGGTAGTCATATTGGCTGATGCCATTCCTCATCCTCTTTAGCCCGATAAAGCACAGAGATACTACTTTCCAGCTCTGAAATCCTCTGACTCAGATGAGCACATCCACCGTGACCAGGTAAGGCTGGCAAGTTGTGCGGAGGCATATTGAAAAAGGTTAAAAAGGGTTCAAAACGCAAAGAGAAGTCTGTGTGGGTGAAGCTTAGCTTAAAATGCTCAGTTTATCAATACAAAGGTCAAAAGCAGTTAAGAAGAAAGTTAAAAACAACGCTAAAACTCTCAATGCTGAAAGTCCATGAAAAGCTAGAGAAAAGCCAAAGATATTGCATGGCACAACTGAAATGAGGAGTGTCTAGTTGGGAAGGGTTTCATTCCAGAGTCCTATTTATCCACGTGAAGTCAAGGAACATTTATTTGGTGCTATAAAGAACCTTTTGTTGCTAGTTAAGAATGTAGCTTTGCATGAGCATTAAATGTGTTGATGTCCTGCACTGTTCGTGCATGTACTCACTATATGCAGAGCCTTGAGCTCCACACGTCTACTGGGACTGAGCTGGACTGGAGCTCTGTGTGTGTGTGTGTGACCGTGAGGCTAATGTGGGAAGTATTATATCAAAGCTTTGGGCCAGATGCTAGACAAATGTGAAATGTGTGGCTGCTAATAGTGACCTCTAGTCAGAAAGCCATGGGGGAGAGCGGTGGCTGATATTAGTGCAGTGAGGCGGGCGAATTTATAACACTGCAGCCTGTGGGTAAAATATGATGCGTGCTCGCAAGATATGAGCCACACATTTTTATGCATTAACACATATATTAGGATTCAAGAGGAAAGACTGGATGAAGTGAACATGGACACAGTGCGTGGGTGTTTTGTGTGTGTAGCTGTACACGTCGAAGCATATCTGTGAAGTTGTAAGACAGCACGTTACACCAAAGATCTACTTTTTATTCATACACAAAATGTAAAACCAATAGTTTTGCTCTTTTTTTGACAACAGAAAAGAAGAAGGAGCCATTTGGCCAGGCCGGAGCTGTGAGCTTGTCTCAGCTCAATATGAGACTTTGGTAAGAGTGACTATTCACAACAGAATCGTTGGGAGGGGAGAGGAGGGAGAGAGACGGATAAAGTTCGACAACACAAAACTGCAGGACACTGAGGTGGAGGAGAGCTTATGAAAAGGAAGAAAAGCTTTTATAAAAAGAAGAAAACAGTGTCCAGGTGTTGTGTTGTGTACAGCTGTGGATCTTTACACCATTTGAAATGGGACTGGGTTTGAATGCTCAACACTGATTCACTCTCAGTGAATGCTGGGTGTTGAGAGTTTTTCTTCAATAGGTGTGTGATTACAACAATTAAAATGAAATTTAGGCTATGTGGTCACATAGAACTTTATTTACTATTCTATTGCAGCAACCCCAAAGAAACTACTGGATACTTTCTTAAACCAATAGTGCCAGAATGTAAGAAATATTGTGCACCCACAAAGGAAAGAGTGTATTGTGGGCCAGGTATTTATTTGTATTGCAGTAGATGGTAAAGTTGAGCTTCATATCAAGCAACTCTTAAATTGATCTGACGCCTTGTTCATACATGAAAATTTATTCAGGAATCTGTGGCTATGTGAAAAAACAAAACAACTCAATATAATACGATACAAAGTACAAAACACAGACACGCCATGGCACACATGCATTCACTTTAAACTCCTGTTTGAACATTCAGAAATAGAAACTAATGAAATAACACCAAAGCTGTTTAACACTTGCAAACGAGCCACTGCTGCTGTGATTGTTCATTGCTCAAAAGAGAACAGTAACACGGCATAAAACCACTGGTCTTTAGGGTGCAAGTCTTTGTTGAACATCAAGTATCTGGGGTGTAACAGGGTGTCAAGCCTCAAGTCGGTGTGGTGCCAATCCTAGTTGAGTCTTGAGACTCTGAGGTGCAAACACATGTCAAGTCTCAAGTCACTGGGTGTGACTGCAAGTTAACTTTAGAGTCTTAGGGGTGTCAGTCAAGTCTGGAGTCTCTGGAGTCTAGTCTGAAATGAGTCTTGAGTCTTTAGGGTCCGAGTTCAAGTCAGCTGCCAAGTCTTTAGAGTGAGAGTGAAAAATGAGTATCAAATCTCTGGCCTATGAGTGCATGTCAAGTCTCAGTTTTTGCAGTGTGAGACTCTAATGCCACTATTCAGGTGAGTAGGTGTTTAATCCGTTCTGTCTGTGTTTTTTTTTTTTTTCTCAGGCCAAAATTTCACAAATCTTTCGTAAATTTTTCAAGTCATGATTCCTATAAAGCCACGTCCAGGTTTGATTGCATGTGTCCATTTTTCACCATTTCTTAATGTGTATGCTTGCAAATATATAGTAAATGAAAATACATAAATAAAGAAGGCAAAAAGTAGCAAACCATTCAATGTAATGCAAAGAACAAAAGCAGATGCATCTCATCACAACTTAACTCACCCCCCACACTTCTTTCCTGCTCTGTACTCTCTTGGCTTTCACATCCACTTAAAGCATTCAATCCACCAGAGGCACATTAATTATTCTGGGGGTAATGAATAAGCCTGCAGAGAAAGATGGATCTGATGGAGAGCTTTTACTCATATCACTATGCTCTTGTTTTACTCACACATACACAGCTATCTGACACACACACACACACACACACACACACACATACTCAGACACATGTGCACAAACCACTTGGCCCGATTGCTCCCAGAGGCTAAACATATTAACACATTTTCTGAGGAGGAAATAAGTGAGTAGAGGGATAGAGACCGAGGTACAGATAAGGAGAATGGGGCCAGTGAGAAGTAAAGCCATGCAGAAAGAAGCAGAGCTTGTATTAGAGATTAGCAGAAACTGTGCAAAACATCAATCTGAGAACAGCACCAAAAATGGAGTCGGCCCTTAGACCGGGGGTCATTTCCACAGAGAGACATAGTTCTTTAACAATGCATGAATTTCTAAGGAAAATATAAGTGTAATATATTCTTTTGAAACATTTGTGTGGCATTCTGCAGAAACCTCATGGATTACACTGATTTCTATTTTACAGAAAAGCCCAACAATGTAAAAGAAATTGTTTTGTCAAAAATTAGGTTCTAAATTTTTTATTTACATTTTCCATAGTTTCCGCACTATGATTTAGAATTTGGAAGCTTGGTTTTAATATCTTAATAATGTAATAATGAGGTGTGTGCGTGCATCTGTATATCTAATGCTCCGGAAAAAGTAAGAGACCAATGTTCAGTTCACTGTTCAAAATGTTTCCCAGGTTTTATCTTTTATAGCTGCAAGTATTGAACTGAACAGCTTTGCCTTAGTTTTTAAGAACTGCTGACAATATTTCTTCTCAATTCCAAATAAAACATTGTTCTTTAAAGCATCATTTGAAAGGAAATGACAAAACATCAAACAGAACATGAATAATTCAAAGAAAACAAATCTCTTTTGATTTTTCCTTTGCCTTGTTTAATTCAAGGTGTTTATTTAAATAAAACCAGGTGAATTGCATGTTACCCCATGAAGGGTAGATTGAGTAGTTCACACACATAAACAATATGTTTAAAATGCCCCATATGCCCTTATGTGAAGTCCATTATGTGGAATAAGTAATAATACTGAGCGTCTGGGGGACTGAAGATGAAGCGCTCTGCAGTCCGGTCATGCGTCTGGATACACACGTACTGGAAACACCTCACGACCTCCAAGACCCTGTTGGCTCACAAATCACACACCAAGGTGAGGCATCGGTCACCGGCACTGAGCAAACAACACACACACACACACACACAAACACACACACAGCATGCATGGCCCATGCTAAAGCTCATTATCCTCCTCGGCTGGAGGAGAGTGAGTTGTAATTCCCCGTACTGCCTGACTGAGAGACACTTCCATTAGAGAAACATCTGCTCGCCTAATCACGCGTCGCCGTCACCAACTCCACCCAGGGACGCACATCCACTCCTGGCGTGGCATTCATTAAAAACCACTTTTAATTGGATTCCGACGCCCCTCAGGTTGTTTGCGTGTGCAGGTTCCTCCGGATTAGACTGGGAACAAGGTGCTCTGGGTTCAGTGAGAGAACCGAAACGCGCTGATGAAGCCACCCTGTGCTGGCATTTATTACCTTCTCCACCGGGACATGCATCTCTCTCTGCAGATGGTGCCATTTCACCGCACTGTAAAGCACCATGACGCCAGAAACTGTATTTTAAACAAAAATGAAAGCGCAAATTTTATAAAATTAACCTACATTATTCCAAAGTCGTTCTCAAGGTTAAAAGACGTTCTGTGGATCTCCCAATAACTCTCCCAATAACTCTCTTTCATTATCCATCCACCTTACACATCTGTTACCTAGCAACAACAACCTGCCACTAAACATACACAATAAAGTTGATTATAAATAATATATCCTGCAGAAAACAAATATAACCAGTAATGTTAGTTTTTGACACCTTGCTGATGTTCAGTCTTACATATTGAAATTCTAAAATATTGATGTTTCACCTTTAAAACGGAGATAAGGTTAGCTTAAAAATTACGTTTTACCATAAATAGAGCAGTAAAGCCAGTTTGAATACTCACATTCCACCATAAATACTGCAGTAAAGCCAGTTTAAATACTGACATTCCACCTTAAGTACTGCAGTAAAGCCAGTTTAAATACAGACATTCCACCATAAATACTGCAGCAAAGCCAGTTTAAATACAGACATTCCACCTTAAGTACTGCAGTAAAGCCAGTTTAAATACTGACATTCCACCATTCCACCATAAATACTGCAGTAAAACCAGTTTAAATACTGACATTCCACCTTAAGTACTGCAGTAAAACCAGTTTACATACAGACATTCCACCATAAATACTGCAGCAAAGCCAGTTTAAATACTGACATTCCACCTTAAATACTGCAGTAAAACCAGTTTAAATACTGACATTCCACCATTCCACCATAAATACTGCAGTAAAGCCAGTTTAAATACTGACATTCCACCTTAAATACTGCAGTAAAGCCAGTTTAAATATTGACATTCCACCATAAATACTGCAGTAAAGCCAGTTTAAATACTGACATTCAACCTTAAATACTGCAGTAAAGCCAGTTTAAATACTGACATTCCACCTTAAATACTGCAGTAAAGCCAGTTTAAATACTGACATTCCGCCATAAATACTGCAGTAAAGCCAGTTTAAATACAGACATTCCGCCTTAAATACTGCACTAAAGCCAGTTTAAATACTGACATTCCGCCTTAAATACTGCAGTAAAGCCAGTTTAAATACTGACATTCCACCTTAAATACTGCCAGTTGGAACTTTATCTAGGCTCCTTGTGTCTTTAGGCACTTTGCAGCCATTTCTTTAACTGAATCTTCTCAATATGACAAAGTTAAGACAGTTCGAGAGGCAGTAAACAGTATTTCAGCACCAACAAGGTGATTCAAAGCCAAACATGAAGAAATAAGGTGGGGGGGGGACTGCAGAAATTTCCTTTAAGCTGGAGCAGGCACCTTCGTCCACGGGTCTGAGAGCCGACTCTGCAGACCTGCATCGCAGCGTTCCGGGAGCTTCCTCAATATTTCATTAGAGCGAGAGAGAGATCAGTGTGAGATACGGCAGCCTCAGCACACCATGCAATTGTTACACCTCCTGATGCACCAGAGTCTAAGTAATCCTGCACACACTGTCCCGAGCGCACACACACACACATACAAACACCGGCTCGCCGCTCCCGTCGGCTGATTACGGCATTAGAATAGCCCTCACACAGCAGAAAGAGTGCAGAACGAGGCGAGTCAGCACAATAAAAAAGGCCCAAGCTCTCCTCAAAGCAGCGCTAATTACTAGGCTTGATTGTGGAACCGACTTGTTTTGTCTGGGCCGGCACCACACAGGTAGCTCTCCGCAACCCCACAGTGCTCCTCTATTCATCATAATGTCAGCAGAAAGCCTTAAAGATGCTCACGGGTTAACAGGCTCCACGGGCAACTACTGCTGAAGCAGCTCTGAGCCTCCTGGAAATTACCACAATTCA
Source organism: Brachyalestes nurse (assembly GCA_037974405.1). NCBI lineage: Eukaryota > Metazoa > Chordata > Actinopteri > Characiformes > Alestidae > Brachyalestes > Brachyalestes nurse. The sequence continues at coordinate 3,680 of JBBPCY010104057.1, read as the reverse complement.
TTAAAACACAATAACGCAAGAGACTTTTTTTCCATTTGATCTTACCCATCCGTTCCTATTTCCCCTTTTTAATGCCAGAGAGTAATAAATATAGGCCACAACCACCCCCATATACCTACAAACCAGCAGCAATGAATCAAAAACAATACCTTTTCACATTTATAACTCTATTTTAGAGTGTCCCAAGATACCCTCCTCTTCCCTCAGACGAGATGTTCTCTGTGCAAATGTACCTGAATTAGCATAAAGGTTTGCATAATTACCCCAGTCAAGCTTAGACGCCTTGATTAGAAGTGTAGGGCAGACGAAAGCCTGTGCGAAGAGTCACCATCAAAACAGACCTGCTGATGGGTTCCACTGCAAAAAAAAAAAAAAAAAAAAGAAGGTACATCAGCAAGTGAAAGAATCCCAAATGTAGGCGATATATCATATTTCTCATCACGTTAGTCAGGAGCATTTCTCACACGGTAAAACCTTGAGCCAAATGTGGGTGGGGACGTAGATTTATTAAGGTGGGAAGGAACAAGAGTGTGAAATACAACGACTCATGAAGGCAGGTTGAGGTTCAACTGGGATTTCAGAGCTGGCTGAGCTCCTTGTTTCATTGTTGCTTTTCATATAAACAGTTCATAGAGGCGAACTAGGCAGTCGCCAAGGGCAACCCTTAAGAAGGCAGCAACTCCTTCCTCCAGCCCCCTAAAATATGGTTGACCAAACCGGTGCCCTATAATGCTTCGAGTTTTGCCAATGTGACAATGCCTGGTGTCAATGGATCAGAGTGCTGCCAATCACTGTCTGTTAATCTAACCTTGCCCACCCACATTAAAACAAACAACTGTTCCAGTTACTGCCTGTGAATTTGACAAGGCACAATGCTATTGAATCAGCCAATCGCTGCCTGTAAACCTGCCAGTGTCCAACGCCATTGGACCACATCATTGCCAGTCATGGCCTGTAAATTTGTCAATGTCCATCGCCAACAGATCAAAGCGCTGTCAGTGCCTGTAAAGTTGACAAGCCCTACGAAGGGCTTCCAATTTCATACACTAGAACAGAGTTTACCTGAACTTATCTAAACTTCATGTATAAACAAACATGTTTTAAATGCTTTTTTGTTTTTTTTTGTGGCAATAAATATATTTTTCTGGATGTTTTCACACAAGTGGAAGCACTTTTTTCGAATTCCACACCAGGGTTGAGCCCACCGTGCTCCAAGCATGATTTCTCCGCGGTGCAAGCACTCAGACACTTCAAAACTCCACAGTTCAGTAGATCTCCAGGAGACCTTTCCAACGAGCCCTCATTTGTATTTGTAGCCCGAGTAGATCAGGGGTTATTTCCCGAAAGCCGTTCACCTCGCCGCAGTGTCCCAATACTTTTGACCAGCGACCTTCCGAGTTGCGTATCTCAGCGGGGAATTTAAATTAAAAGAGGCGAATACGGGTTTACCTTTATATTTTCTTTAAGGGTAATGCATTAAACTGATATTTAGGGTTTACACTATAAAAAAAGGCATTTTATTTACCAAAACACAACAAAGCGTTTTTTCCCTGTATGTGGGTGCTCTTGGAACGTAACTGTAGTCATTTTCAAATCTATATTAGTGCAAAAGTGATTAAAGAAGAATAGCAACAGGAACAAATTAAATGTTAGAGGCTTCTCACTGGTGAGTTGTGCTGTTTTAAGAACAGGTCTGTGGGCTACTTATACTGTCCTTGGGGGCACCATGTTGGTGACCCATGGCCTAATGCCACTGTTTCAGGGTGCTGTCAATCACAGCCTGTAAATCTAGCTATGGCATCGGACAAGAGTTCTGCCAACCACTTCCTGTAAGTATAACAATGCCCAAAACAGTAGACCACAGCATTGCCAGTCACTACCTGTAAATCTGACAATGACGAATGCAATTGGATCATAGCTCTGTCACTTTGACAATGTCCAATGCCACGGGATCAGTGCTTTCCCAATACCATGGGATCAGAGTGATCCCCCATCATAGGAACAAAATTTTACGTCACCCCACTGCCCTCAGGACCAAAAGAATCCATTCGACATTTACGGCATTTAGCGGACGCTTTTATCCAAAGCGACTTCCATTCCCTAACTACAGGGGGCAGTCTCCCTGGAGGTTAAGGGTCTTTCTCAGGAACCCAGTGGTGGTGCTCAGTGTGCTGCCAATCACTCCCTGCCAAATTGACAATCTCCAACACTATTGGATCAGAGTGCTGTCACTTTGACAATGTCCAGCCTCTACTCCATCACCCCTCTTTATCAAAAAATAAATAACAAATCAAGCCTGGCCTGAAGCCGGAGGCAGTAAAATTGCATTTTGCCCAGGGCAGCAAAATATCACACGCCAGCACTGAGTTATAAACCCACAGAAATGTTATCAATGGACCTCACAGGGCCTACAAATAAAAGAGAAAATTACTTCAGCCAGATTCTGGTGTTTGAATGTTCCTGGGCATTTTAAAACTGCTTTCAGTCGCCTGAATGTTTGCTCTAAGGAGGGGAACAGAGGTGTTTATTGCGAGCTGCAGTGGTCGTTCAAATAACCCTCAATGCTGAAACTCCTGCTTTCAAACTTCAGCGAAAAGCCTTGCCCCCAGAGATACACTGTGTGAAAGATTTTTTTATGGCAGTCTGACTGTTTTACTCCCGACTTCAGCTCCTTTCAGATGGAACTGTGTTCACAGTGATAACAGAAAACAGCACTGTTGTGTTTGGGGTTCAGAGACTGTGATTTATCTGCTGGAGTGCACCACCTGGCTGTGCGTGCCAGGAGGGGAAATAAGTCAAGATCTACTTTAGATTACAAATATACAGGAAACTTTCTTTGCATTATTTTTATTGTTTTGAGAACAGATTCTAGGAGCATTAAAACAGCAGTGATTAATTCCTGTTGACGCAGCTATGTGGACTGTGTATTATCATCATTATCATCGATCCAACAGCTTCCGCAGCATCGCTTCAGTCTTATTGTTGCACAGATTAAAGGGCCTGTATTCCTGTTTTTCTTCTACTTCATTACTATTATAAGGAACTCATTGATCTCAGAATATGTCAGCATTTCTGAGACCCATCATAAAGTGACCAGTGTCCGTTGGACAGTTGCAAGGCAAAAACAAGCCCCAACTAAAAGGAACATTGAGATTTTTTGCTCCCATTTGCCAGAAAACACCTCAATGACCCCCAAGCCTTTGGGAATAATGCACTGTGGAAAGATGAGTCAAAGAAAGAGCATTTGGAAGATAGAGATCTGTAAAGATCTGTCATAAAGAATTAAAAACATCTCACCAGCTATCAAACATGGCGGTGGTAGTGTGATGGTGTTGGGACCCTTTGCAGTTTTTCTCCACCCATTCATGCTGAAGATGTAAGAAGTACTTTAACCTTGACTGCTTTTTTTAAGTGCTCACTGCCTGGAATAGCTGGGTGGAAGGGGTGTGTGTGAGTGTGTGTGAGGGTGGACAGAAGGGTGTGTATGAGTGTATGGGTTGGCGTAAAGGCTGCGTATGAGTGTGGGGGTGGGTGTGAGAGGAGTGTGGGTCTGTATGAATGGGCAGAAGGGGTGTGTGTGAGTGTAAGAATGGGTGTAAGAGGTTTGTGTGAGTGTGGGGTGGGTTTAAGGGGTGTGGGTGAGTGTGTGGTGTGTGAGTGAGTGTGTGGTGTGTGTGAGT
>JBBPCY010104001.1:2500-20004 GCA_037974405.1 Brachyalestes nurse | reverse complement strand
TGACTCGGGACTCGGTTCCCCTGCTGTTTACTCGAAACTTTGAACAGGAAGATGATGTATTTTTGGTCTTGAATTGATGTACTACATGTCCGCCAACTAGTGGTAGGGAATACAAATGCTATTTCACATGATATTTGTAACTACAGTCTATTGTGTTCATGATGACGTCTTGTCGCAATTCTGCGACTTTGGCGCTTAAAGGGTTAAAATAGGCCCAGGCGAGCAATAGTAGTAGCAGTAGTTCTTCGAATGCTCTGATTGCTTCAGGTTTTGATAGACAGCACAGTAATTGAGACTAATTCGCTCAGGGATACAGACACTGTGCTCCAGATGAGCAGACAAAGAAAGAAAAGGATAAAACCGTCAGGGGAATATTACTGTATTGGAATATTCTTCACTGACATCTTTAGTTACCATTTAGCATTTAAAATGCTTCTCCTAATGTGTTTCCCTGTAGATAATCAATGATGCATGCGTGACAAACATCTCTTCCAATACTGTCAACAGTCCTGACATTGGAAAACAACCTTGCCCTGATAAAGACGTGCTTATAATGCGTTCTATAATTCAAATTTTTGGGTGAGTAAAGCAATATCCCAGCATTTTTTTTCCATATGTGAACATATTCTTTGCGTGTAATGCAAACTAAGTATTTGAAACTGACAATAACAGCCACTGGGCAGATGCTGAATTGTAGAAACCATTACTTTAATGGAACTGAGCTACAGAAAGCTGTGAATCTGTACAGTATAACAGTAGAACTAAGTACTTTTCTAGAGGGAACAACAGGTATGGCTGGAGTTAATACTTATCATCAGAAAACCAGAAAAGTAACCAGAAAAGCTAACAATAAATAAAAACTGTTTGCATGAAATAAGCTCATTTAAAACTTATTGCAGCATGTAGACTACAGTTTATGCCGCTATTTTTAGTTAGAATTTTCTTTGGTGTCTGGTGTGTGCATAATTTAGTCATTTCAAAAACTGCAGACACAGATGGCACTGGTGTGCCGTGACTTTCTGCTTCAGGTTTGTTTGTTTGTTTTTAGCATTTTTATCCTATTCATTTCATTACATTTATCACTATTGTTACTACATTGTTGTACTAAAAAATTAAATTTGGTGGAATATGAGGGACTGGGAATTGCGAGGCTAGTAGCGTTAGTGTTGCCTTTAACAGATGGCATTGTGTTGGTAAAGTGGGGCAGGATTATGCAAGTGCAATCTCCTCCATTTCAGACGGGGCCTGAGAGAACAGAGCAAAAAGCTTTATTGACAGTTTCATGAGTCCACAGTGAATGAGAAAAGGATCAGATAAAGGAATTTGTGCATATATGTTTGTGTGTGTATGCATGTGTGTGTGTGTACCCACTGAGCTTCTATCCCTGCGTCGTTCCAGCCAGGAATAACACGTCCAGGCATGGAGCTCGAACTAAATCTGTTTAACCCGAGGAAAGTCTTTAGTGAAGCTGCTGATGCTAGCACACTGCAAACTCATGCCGTATTAATGACCACAGTCACCTTCACACAGCCAGAGTCTATAGCTTAATCTAATCAAAAGTATGTTTTTAACGAGGGTTGGCCAGGAGATGAAGCCTTAATCCTTCAATAAGAATGCAATGATATATTCCAAAGAACGTGGAGTTCCTCAGGGTCAGGGCATAGGCCCACTTTAGTTCTTTGAATGGAGATTCAGTTAACATACATTTACTGATGCTGCGTTACATTTACATTTACTGGTTTTAAGTAAGTATTATCTCATTTATAATAATAATAATTTCATATAGCAATAAAGCTTCAGACTAAAATGTAACATCAATAACGTGTTTAATATACAGTGCCATGCCACCCCTCATTTCTTTATTTTGTGAATCATCTTGGTGAAGCAAATTTTCTTTCATAAAACTTTCGTTTTATGCCTGTCAACTTTATCTTTGGCATATTGAGAAGATTAAATAAAAATGAGAACAAATATTTTACTGGTACAAGCAGCTAAGAACATAAAGATTTAAGGTGCAATCTGGCTCTGTGGAAGTAAAGTATGAAGCAACGAGGAGTGGGCAGACTTTTGCACAGTACTGGGTAATATATATATAGGAATGACCTTAGTCCTTAAGAAAATCTGAAGCGTTAATATGTTATGTGAATAAAATATTGCTCAGTATAATTCAATTGTATTTTACTTCAGAGGATATAATGAGGGGATTCAACAAGTATGTTGTAATAGTGAATATTTAAAGAGGCAGGCGTCGGTTTAAACACTTCTTGTGCTTGGCCTGTTCTAACACATTTACGTTTATTTATTTAGGACTAATTCTTTCAATAAGCAGAATGAAGGTTTGCTTGGGTCTCCAAAAGTATTTCTTTTTTAAGATGCATTTTAAAAACTACAGACAGTGTCAATGTGCTTGTGATTCTACAAAAAAAATCAAAGCTGTTCCACACTTATAACTTGAATGTATGCAATTCAACTTATTTATCTTTCTGTTTGTATTCAGCTTCACCACAAATTCATTAATTTTCATTCTTGCCAAGAAAATAATATAACTGGAGTGATCCCCAACATTTTTAGAAATGGCTAAAGCTTTCGTTTCTTGTTAGCTATTAGCCTTGAAGCTTGAGTTCAGAGCTAAAGAAGCAAACTTCAGACATCATGTTGTACCTAACAGTCCATTTTTCATTATCATTCCTCATACTATCACTTTAAGAGCCATAGCTACAGGTGAACTCCAGCCATGAGGGATTACTCCAGCAGATCATTCAAGCAGCATTAGCATAAACCCTCTGCTTAAATATTAATTACACTTCTTCAGTCTTTTACAGAATGAGGCGAACCACTGCCTCCAGAAGGTTCCTCTCATGTTTCTTCAGTAAAATTGACCCACTCCTGACCTTCCACTGGCAAGGTTAAAGCTCTTTCAGTTTCAGATGAACAGACACCTCTGAAACCCCCCCACACCAACCCTTTTATTCCAAGAGTAGCACCACATTACAGCACCGTTACGGACACGTACCTCTCAAATGAAGTGAAGCGCGGCAATCACAGACACACATACTCAGAGAAAAGAGCAGAGCAAAGAATTGCATCTGTTTATCTACTGGAAGATTACAGCCATCCAGTATTGGTTTATTTTCATTTCTCTGGATTCTTTCAGTCTGTGGTAACACTTTAAGACTACCCTTATAAAGGGTTTATAAATGATTCATAATCAGGTTGTTGTTTAGGTTGTTGACAGCTTATAACTCATTAATAAGCAGTTATAACTCAGTAATAACAGTTGGCATACATTGATGCAGGCTTACTATTTGGAAGATCGCAGATCTTGCTAGTTGTTGAGTTTGTCTTGTCTCTTTCTCAGACAGAATGTTAAACTCTCAACTTCATCAGGTCTTTGTTAACGTGTTGCTACCATCAAAACACCAGATCCTGCCACTGAGCCTGTATCAATGTATGATAACTGTTATAACTTGTTTATAACGGCTTATTAAATATTTATAAACTGTCTACAACCTAATTACCAGCATGATTATACATCATTTATAAACCCTTTATAAAGATAGTCTTATTGTAAAGTGGTACCAAATTATTTAATGATATTATGTAGCATATATGAAATCTTCTGCAATTTTACTTCAAAAAAAGTTGCGGTATTTGCCCATTGAGTCATTCACAGATGTCCTCCCTATCTTCTGAGAGACTCCACCTATCTCTCATGCTATTTTTGCACCCAATAATGTTACTGACCTGTTGCAGATTAACACTCTTTCGTAGCCCCATCCCAGCTTTTTTGGAACATGTTGCTAGGATAAAATAAAAAAAAAACTTTTTTCATCAAATAATGACATTTTTGGACGTATAATGGACGTATTAAACATACATGCAATGTAATATGGCAGAATGATGCTCCCTACATAAAGTTAGTGGAGTTAGTGATAGTGTTTCAACCAAAAAAGTAAACTTTAGACTATTGCTTTCTGAGAGTAAGGAAAACACAGGAAGAAAAATCTCTGGGAACTGTCCTTTGGATCCACACATTCAGGGGACAATCAACAGGAGAGCCACATTTACAGCAAATCACCAAATTACTACCCTGAGGGTAATCTGTCTGCTGATTTATCTTCCACACAGCAGTCGGTACAATGCTATTCAGTGTTGCTTCTTAAACCAGGCGCTTGCAGTTAACAGTGCTGCAGTGCACCGGACAGTGGCATTTTCATTGTTCAATTGTACATTAAATTGTTAGATACATTTCTTATATTGCTATTACTTTTGTTTTATTTCTGCTTAGTTGATAAAGCGTGAGGGGCGTCTCACATTGACCCTTAGCCTACTGTGTATTAAAGTCCTGAATGTAAGGGAAGTCAAAAAAGGGGGCTAGACTGACTGGCATACTAGGGTTCTCAGTCCTAGAAATGAGAAATTCCTGCAACATCACACTTAAGCCAATGTTCTGCACTCCTACAGTGTAGCTAACTGCTAACTGATCGACTGCCTACACTGACATTAGCCTGACCTAGCAAAGTAAAAGTACTACATATCACATTTCCATGACCATCTGAGCATTCAGCCTTTTACTGTCCGCTGTCAGGGCGAAACCCGAGCCTCATCTGGCTTCTACCTCTACCTCTGAGATCAAAGGTACTGGCATCGGTCGGGTCTCTAGGGTTAGTTGGACAACATGACCGCTCCATGTTTTGTTGCGGTTACATATTTATATAATCGCAACAGAACACGGGGCAGCTGGTGGCTGGGTGGTTAGGGAGTTGCCCCTGCACACAGAAGGTCATGGTTTCGAATCCCAGGACTACCAGTAGCACCACTGAGGTACCCAAGGTACTGTCCCCACACTCCACAGGCGCTGTGTTCCTGACTGCCTACTCCTTTACTCGGCGAATGGGTTAAATACAGAGACAGAATTTCACACTGTGTGCTGTACTCTGGTATTCATGTGTGACAAAAATGGTCTCGATACAGTTCAGAGCCCATAGAATTTGTGGGATGAATTTAAGAAAAAATCCACAAAAGAAAACCCACCAATTTGAAATACTATCAAAGTTTTGTAAAAAAAAAAAAATCTAACCGATTGAAGGAAAAAGAGTTTCTGAACTCATCCCTGAAAATAAAAAAAGACAGGTTAAAATTATTATAGGAATATGTTGAATGATGAGCATTGAAGAGGTTCAAGAACAGGTTCTAGAATGGTTCAAGTATTCCTCTCAGGTCTATGTAAACATTGGGGCAGGACTGTATATATATACAGTAATCCCTCGCTTTTTTTCACGGGTACCCGAGTATAGTGGAAAAACCGCGTTGTTGTGTTTTGGTAAAAAACAAAAAATGCCTAAAAATGCCTATTTTTATAGTGTAAACCCTAAATATGCCCCCAAACATTCTCCCAGAACACTTTAATTTCATTTTAAACCCATTACCCTTAAAGAAAATGTAATGGTAATATATTTATTTGTATTTATATATTTATTTGTTTATATAATATATTTGTTTATATTTATTGCTACAAAAAGGCAAAAAAAAGGCGGAGGATATTTGCAGTTTCCGCGTTTTTGTGGGTATTATATATATATATATATATATATATAAATGTATATATTTAGTATGGAAGAGTGAATGTACTGTACTTTTCAAACTCATTTAAGTCTTACAAATGGCTGGTTTAAAGGCTTAAAGGCTGGTTTGAAGATACATTAACTTTTTTGTATCATGGGACAAAAATGTACCTGTGTGTCCCTTACTTTTTTGACCCACCAGGAACCTGAGCTCTGTTCTGGCGAAGCCGGGAGAGCCACAGCGCTCTTTATTGATGTTTATGCTAATGCGGTGGACAAGAGAGCCGGCAGGGCTGAATAAGGCCACTGTGATGGCGAGGGTGATGAGGAGAGACACAGGGAGTGTGAAACGATAGAGAACAGGACAGGGAGATGGAGATAGATGGCCAGAGAAAGAGGAGAGATAGAGAAAGACAGGCTGGGGACAAGAAACAAGAAGACTTTAAAAGGTAGGGAATGAGAAAGGCCCCGTGGAGAGAGGACTTTAAAGGAATAGAAGGAGAGCTGAAAACAAAACCCCACACGGGGACACCATGAAGCTCTCCATCTCTTCCGCCTCATGATATCATCTTTTGATAGAAGGAATGCATGCGATGTTCTCTCACGCTCCAGGCCTTTTACGGAGACTTATTTCACTCTAAGCGCAATTACGGCGAGATCAGAGACTCCCGACCCATAAATTGACCCTAATCTTGGCGCGAAAAATGTAAGAGACACACAAAAAAAGGACAGACGTAATATTTCCTTCCCTCTCCGGCATGGATTATACGCAAATCATTTTATATGGGAGGCTGATCAGGAGAGAGATATTCAACCATTAAATCAGTCAGTTTTATAACACAATGGGCAAATGATGAAAAGTGGGAGAGAGAGAGAAGGAGAGAGAAATCCCCACAGAATAAATGGGTCAGCGCTCTCTCTGTAGGATTGTGTTCTACTCCAGCTTAGCCCCCTTTAAAGGCTTGAACATGTCTAGCACATCGCTCTATCCCTGCTGGAAAAAAAAAAAAAAGAAACGCAATCTCTGCAATTGATTCACTCGATAAAAGCCAGATTGAAGGCACAAAAGGGAGAGCAGAGGTTGCACTGGCACATTTTCCTGGAAGGCTACTAATCCTGCGCTCTTTCTAGAACAGGCCACACTCACAGGTGAAATAGATTTGGGCTTTGTGTCATTAGTCAAAGACTTTCAACAACAGTTTTCCCCCAAAAAACGAAGGAAGTCCAATAAGGGCCAAACTCACTGAATCAGATTAAAAAGGCTAAACTGAAATGCTGAATTAAACTTTGAGCAACATGCCATAAAGAGATGAGAGAACACAGATGAGCAGCAAGACTGTGTCCCAAATAGCTTCCTACTCCCTACATAGTGCATTTAAAATGCAGGGTCTCGCACCCAGTGTATAATATGTCTGACAAAGGGCCACTGGAGGTCCAGCCATGTGTACAAAAGTCCATAATGGACAAATTGTGCATGATGTCAATGTAGTAACTTACATAGTATACTAAAGTAGAAGGAGGGAGCCATTTCCTTACTTTTAAGTGACAAATGTTTTATTTACAGGAAAAAACATGGTATCTGATAGGTATCAGTATCAGTATGTGACTTGAAAAAGTGGTATCATGCCTCTCCTAGTCAAAACCAAAGCCCCAAATCCTTGGTTTTGCTTCAGTACAACACACTTGGATTTTTAGTCAAGTCACAAGTTATCACCTCCACCTAAGCATCTTCTACATCTTCTAAAGCCAGTAATTAATCTGATATACTATAGACCAAACATCACTCTGTGATGTTAAATGGTTAAACACATTTTATCTGCCATGCATTTAATGGCAGTAAACCAGTAAAATGTCATAAATATGCAGCCAAATATGAAAAAATGCTCCAAGAAATAGAAAGGAATGTAAAAAGAATTATTATTGATAAAACAGCAGTAAAATAGCACTGTTCACTGTGTCCACTGGAAGCATTTTCATCTACCTGTGCTTGCAAATTTCACTTCCATTGTCACATGCTGCTGCCAAATGACAACGGTTATATTTTATATTCTATAAACATCATAAAATCTATTCCAGTTTTATTTATGATAATAAGTATTTGTAACCCCTGCATAGATCAGTGTGTGTGTGTGTGGTGGGTGTGGGTGTGTTTGTGTTTGTGAGTACTTAATAGGCTTCGCCTCACAATGTGCTACAAGTGAAAATAAAGAAGTAAGGCAACTCAGTTTATCAAAGGACAAGAAAAATACTTTTATTATATCAAGGTAATAAATGTAAGAATGTGTAAGACTATACACCAAATGAAATCTTTATGATATTTCCACTGGAAAGCAGTCCAATTATTTGCCTTCGTCATGTGAGTGAATCTAATGAACTCACATCTTTATTCGTGGAGTTGGCCTTGTAATAATTATGCTAGCTGAATACTAGCTAAGATACTAAAACTTTGTTGTAAATCTCAGATATAAGAGGACATCTCACCAACCAGGATATTCTCTGACACCAGTAGACCAAGCTAACAATGTAGACAATGTAAGTTAATAGTAAATGCAACCTCAGTTACACTTTCATCTATATATTTGGTGGATACTCTTAGAACTCTTAGGCCACATTTCCATTTCCAAGTAGAAGTGGTACAAAGCTGATTCATTGCTGTGTGGTCTTTATGAGAGAGGTTAGGTCGGATCTTGTGTTTTTTTAATACATGCACATATTACATCATTGTCATGTTCAGAGTGTAGCAGCTTCTGTCGCTTGAGGTTTTAGGCGGTAAATCCTGCGGAAACATGAAAGCGTTTGACCTTCTTTCACCTTCTCCCCTAATCATGAATGACTGAGTGCTAATCAGAGCTGATGGTCTTTGTGATAAATGTTTCTGTTGCTAGTTTGTTCGTTATTGTTCACAACGTTTGGGGATCTTTTGCGTAGAGTTACTGATTACGATGAGTGTATGCGTGTCGTTCAAGGGCAGATGTTCGTCCACTCTAAACACACTAAAAATTTGATTTTTTTCAATTTTTGAAAATAATTGAATTGAATAACATGGTGCACCTACCCAGGTGGGGAGTATAGTGAATTTTGGAATCATATATACTTGACATAACTGTAGATATGCCACATATGGTAGAGTGCCCTATCTTTTTGTTTTATCCTTTGCTTGAAGGGGTATTTACTTAAATAGACATGTCCAGGAAACAGGATTGAACACCTGGGTTGCCTAGGAGGACATGACCTTATGGCACCAGGACCTTTACCAAATTTAGTTATTTACTATCCTGGTAAAGAATCGCCGAGCTGATGGAATGAACTACTGGTTTCATGACCATAAGTCCCACAGGGTGGATCCACCAACTAGCAGTGGTTTGCTATTTTGCCACCTTTATTTGACAGAATAAAGGAAACCGCCTAAATCATTCCCTGTTGTATAATTGTTTGTATTGGATTTTCTTAGAAGCTTACGTTTTCTCCATGACAGGAGTCAACCACCAGCTTGAACTGTGTGATGTTATCCATTATGCTGTACATTTCACCAACACTCCAGTGTCTGTTGACTTAATTGCTATTCGCAGTGAGTAAAGTTACTGAACCCAGTATTATAAAAATATATATATAGGTTACCAAAGACCCCCTTTTTTTAACTGGTTGTTTCAATTTTCTGACTTTCTTCAAGCTGACAGGCAGGGGATGGTTAGATTTGCAGCACTTATGAATGACTAATGTTAAATACTTTGACTCCTCATGGGTTTTTTGCACAGTTTTTGCATAAAACATAATGCTCAACATACTCCAAACTCATAGCTCCATTTAATTACCTTAAACATTTCATAAATGTGTTATTTTTTTTCATAATATATCTGCAGATGTCCTTTAGGTTGAGTAAACATTTCATGCCGAAGGGTGCAAAATGATGAGTAGAAAGTATTCACAACAAAAACCCTCAGTTCAGATGTTAACATTAACACCTTAACACCTGAACACCTGAACGTTAACATTAACACCTGAACTGAGGGTTTTTGTTGTGAATACTTTTGTCGTAGGTGATGGTGCCTTACGTGTTGCCATGCTTACGTTCATGAATAACTATCTGAAACTGTCATAAAATACTTAGGTGGTGGGGGGTTGGGTGGGGAGTCTAGAGCAACCGAACAAGGGAAGCAATTCACAACGTCAGTGTGTTCCCATTGAGCCACATGCCAGGGACAGGATGATTCAGTATTAAAACGCAGGCTGAAGGCTTTTGGGGCCTGGCTGGGGTCTGTCCCGTACAGATAATACGGACCGCAGCGAAAGATTCTCCCCTGCTATTGTGTGAGGAGCTTTTGAGGAGGAAAACAGTGACAGCTATTATTCTACAGTTTATAGCTCACAACAGAGAGTTAAAGAAAAAAGTGTGTGTTTGTGCATGCGCGCGCGTGTGTGTGCGTGCTTGCGTGCGTGTGTGTTTGTGTACGTGCGTGTGTGTGTTTGTGTCTTTATGTGGCCTCTGGAGAATTGCTTCTATTTTCGAGGCTGGATCGTGTAAAACAGCTGTTCTTGTTTAAGGCAATTACGAAAGTCAAATAGAAGAAGGGGGGGGGGTGAGGGGGGTGTTGTTGTAGTGCAGATACTGAAGAAATGTAAACGAAAGGGCAATGAAGCTGGGCACTAAACATAGACCCAAATGCATCTTGCAATTTCCATCAAAATGACTTTTCAAAATGCAGAGAAAGAAAGGACTGATGCAATCAAACAGCCCCAACCAAACATTACCTTCTAAGTGCTTATTCACCTGCAAGCACATTAGGAGCTAAATTGAGTTTTGCTTTGCATATCGCAATAAATTGCAGTACATGCCATTCTTCTGAGACTTCTCGAGATTTCAGAAACATCCCAACAGAGTAGTTTGTAAAATCCAGTGAGGTTTTGGTTGATCTATCAACATCCTGTCCCATAGCTCCTGTGATACGAAAGTTCCTGAACGTTCCTGAAGATTGGTGCCTTAGACTTGGTAACTTTTCCATTATGTGCATGTTCCTAACTTTTAATACGCTCATACATGTCTTTCACACAGTGGTTCCTTTTAAAATGTCCTTCAAAGATTATGCTTCTCTCCAAACAACCTTTTCTGGCACCTTTATTTGTAAAAAAAGAACTTTTTGTTTTTTGCTTCTTCCACAGTTGGATGGAAGGAATGGAGATCCACTGCTGAAGATAATGTCCACATCTCAGGTAAGCATGTTTATAAAATTATCTGAATTTTTCACACCCACAACAGTCTCTTTTTGGATCTAAGATCCTTCAGAGCCCCACTAGAGAGGTTAGAGCAGATGATCACGAAATGTTTTCAACCCTTTAAGCACAAGGCTTGTTATTCGGTTATTAGCGTGAATGTTTCTTATTGTGATTATGCCAGTGTTATTATAAATTATAATGATAAATAATATCTTGATACAGTTTTCCGAGCACATTGCTCATAGTGTTAGTACTTCTAGACCAATGGTCAGCTGCATTAAAGCCTTTAAACAACAACAACCAGTGAAGAGTAGATGATTGAATATCTACTTATCATGTAATCGTATGTATTTTAAACCTGTTGTTTGACTTTTGCTTGGGTCATGGGCAAGGCTATACCTTGTATATACTCATAGGATATCGCATTATCCACTATGCCCTATAACACACTGTTTGTCCAGCTTGTTCACAATCCATGTGGCACAATATTACAAATATCTGGTGATGATATTTTGATAAATAAGCATCTGTTTTAGTCAAAATGGAGACATGGTTGATACCTCTGAGTTCAAAGGGTTAAAACAGTGTGTACAGCACTGCAGCGACGTACAGCAGCATTCCCATGTAATCAGATCCTTCTTTGACATTACACCGAACTGGACCACATGGGTTTTCCCTCAGTGATGACCAGCGGCAGATTCAGGGAAAATGCACACATCCAGCTTTCTCACACTCAACATGTGCAAAACACCCCTGAGCTTATCCGCTCCATGCACTAAAAGCTATGAAATATCCTATACCAGCTGTCAAAATCCCCTCTCTCTCTTTTGAAGGGAGGTATAATCTAGGCGTTTTCCATTTCTCTGCTCGTGGATGGAGTGGGCGGTGGGACTTTTAAGGTCAGGGGTTAAATTGTGATCTGATGTGACAGCTGGGAGCAGGGTGCGAACATTGGCAAAATGTTCGAAAAAAATGCTGAACTCCCTGCCAAGGCATCCTTGCATGAGTGTTATTTTAAAATGACTGACCCAGCATACACCCCCCGAAGTTCCCAAAGCGGTAAAAAGTCATGCAAAGTCGTGCAAAGGGTTTAAATTAAAAAATGAAACTTATGTATTTCATTCATTTAACCCACAGGTAGCTAATTTAGACACGTTTGATGTACAGTGCGTTTCTTCTTTGGTTTTGCACTATCATGCCTCAATCACACACACTGTTGAGTGTTAAATACCCTCTAACAGACGTTTCTGGCACTCGATGACCTGCTATCCAATCTAAAAAACAAGATAAAATAAATGTGATTTTTTGGTCAAACCATTTAAATAGGCCATTAAGAAAGGCCTTTTCAAACTAAATAGCCATTTAGGTAATGACCATATCAAGGTTCACGTTGTGGTTATCCATCATTCATGTTCTGTTCGCATTCCTTAAAAAAGCTTCATTGAACAATGATGTAGTCAAACCATTTATATTGGCAGGGTCCTGTCAGCTAGACATGTCCAGATCTGAAACTAAACAGGGTAAAATGACATTTAGCCTTTATGCTGTCCACTGCTGGAACCAGCACCCAGAGGAGACCAGATCTGCCCCAACTGTTGCCAAAGTTCAATTAATCGGTTGACCCTGCTTTTATCTTTGCAATACTGTTTCATTATCTGTTCTAAACTTAGAGTTAGGATTAGGATTAATAAACTGAATAAATAACAGGCAGACTATAAACGACCAGTACTTCTACATTCTATGGTTTAAGCCTAAAGTATTTTTGTATTGCTGTTTACAGTTATTGAACTTATTTAAACATATCAGGGGTGTTTTGCACATGTTGAGTGTGAGAAAGCTGGATGTGTGCATTTTCCCTGAATCTGCCGCTGGTCATCACTGAGAAAAAACCCATGCGGTCCAGTTCGGTGTAATAGCAAAGAAGGATGCTGCTATACTTCGCTGCAGTGCTGTACACACTGTTTTAACCCTTTTGGTTAAACCCTTTTGGTCTCAGCCATGTCTATTTTGACTAGAGCTGATTTCTTTTATGCTGATTTGTAAAATTATTTTATGCTGATTTGAATCGCTGTAAATAATATTGGTATGATAATGCGCTATACAAATAACATTAAATGCAGTGGTCCCAGGAAGAACCCTTATACTGGTATCGAAGTTGTGTAAGAGTTTTTGGGATCTTTTAAAAGTTCTCCACACTCACAGATTTCTTCTTTTAAACAGGGCTCTTTAGAGGAATAATGCATAGCTCAAAATAACCTTCGTGGCTCCTGTAGTCATATTCCACACTAAACTGCAGCACACCAGGATATACTGGTGTATATAATCTGGAATCAAGGCCAGTTGTGAAAGTATTAGCTACAAGTGAACAGATCAACGCAGCATTTAATGGAGCTGTCGCTGATGGAATATTCCTGTTACGTAAGATGGAGAGATGTGTACATCAAGTATGTGTCTACAGATGCTGCGTCTGCTTTAATCTCCGAGTAAAATAAGACCGACAAGGCCTCGAGCGCCATTTTCAACAAGACTGTGGAACATCACACAACTTTTCTGCTGATCACTATCATCGCTGTAATCTCGAGCTAAACACATGTTCAGCAGGAAGAATCTAAAGTAGCTCATCTTTTCAAAAATACAGTCGCCAAAAAGGGCTCTTTGGAGTGAAGGAATAACCATATTTGTTCCTTAAAGAGTCTTTCATTGATTCTTTATTAAAACATCTTTGTAAGTGAGATTTCTGGAACATTTTTCTTTTTCAACACCTTTCTTTTCTTTTTCTAGAATGCCCTTCTTTTTTCTAGAACATCTTTCATTTTCTCAAATATCTTTTTTTCCTAGAATGTCTGTTTTTTTCTAGAATGGTAAAATTGTATTCAAAGTATGACCAGCCTTACTCAAATGAAAATGTTTGATTTTCTTCAAATATTAGTGCACAATTTCTATTGACTTGCTGAGTTATAATATAAATAATGGCCATATTCTATGCTTTAATTGTTTCCATTATATGAAATTTACAGGCATCATGGTGGTGCAGTAGGTAATGCTGTCACTCCATAGCAAAAAGGTAACAGGTTTCGACCCTTGAGGGTTGGGGGTCCTCACTGTGAGGAGTTTGCTGTTCTCCCCCTGTTCTCTGGGTACTCCGGTTTCCTCCCACAGTCCAAAGACTTGGAACCTGAAAAGCTAAACTGCCGTGTAATGGACTGGTGACCTGTCTGTGACATGCGTCTCTCTACTCTTCATCCTATGACTGCTGGGGTATGCTCCAGCACCTGCTGAGACCATGATAAGTGGTTCAGATACTGAATGGATGTTAAATTCAATGAATGAATAGTAATTGTGTATTGTAGAGGACTACTTTCTTTCTACTACTTTCTACTTTCTTTCACTTAAAAAAACAACTAAAGTAAAATTTGACCAAACTTTTGCACAAGATGATCTGTTTAGGAAACTTGGGAATCTGTATTTTTAACATGTATTTATGTCAAAAGTACATTAATGTTTAGCTGAATCAACACTCACACAGCAAAATCCCTCCAGACTTATGAATATTACATAACCCAACTAAATGAGGTTTGTCCATCAAACCGCTGACCCTGATTTGCATTACTTACAAGGCGAGTCTGATAGAGATTTGTTCAATCTAAGTTTGAGCAGTGGATATGTACATTAGACAGTGATGTAAAGGTTCCATGTTCAGGTTTGTAAAAGGAATAAAAGAGACTGGACCTGTGCAAAAATAATCTGGCCAAAGCAAATCTGACCTGGGGATTTCTCAACCAGCCAAATTAAAACCAGGCCTCTGGGCTGTCAGATGGCTGTACCATGCTGATGAAAAACTCCCCACACCTCAATGACTCTGAGTTTGAAGCCTTAAAATGAAGTCTAGAGCACATGGTTTCTATCTCAGTTCAAATAACAACCAGTCAACCTTGCGATGTGTCTCTATGGGTGTCTCTACGTCTCGAGGGGCGCCACCAGGTCGGTTCACTGCTACCTTAAAGGACCACACCCCAGATGTGGTCTATCCGCTTTGTCATCTGACGTTTGCTCCATTTTTAGGTTTCATAATATAACATCAGTTTTGTTCATACAGTAAGTGGCAACAATATACTACTACACAGCCAAAGCTGAGTTGTTCACGCGCCATATGTTGCTGTAGATATCACGATTGTAACCTCACCTTCAAATGCAGCTTTTGTGAGCCAGGTAATAAAATGTGATTAATTGCCCCTTTGATTTATCACCCTCTGGGTTTTACTTAGCAGATCCACTGCCACAACTCACCCATCAAACAGTGCTAAGGCTCTGAGCTCCCAGTTTTAGTGTCACCCTCACCAGTGACTAGTAGTTCTTAGTACTTAGTATCACTACACTTCCACTACATAAACTTCGATCTTCATACTACCTCTTTTTTTCTTTTAGTGCACTTCGGGTACCCGTGACCCTAGTAAGGATTAAGCGGTTACAGAAAATGAATGAAAGTAATTAAAAGCAGTCCTACATGTGTGAGGTGTCATGCATCTCTGCTCTTTGAGCTTCAGAAAGTGGCCTTTGCTGATGATCTGTGTTGTAGTTTAAGGTGCAAATGTTGAAGAGCAGAGCATTATTTTTGGTAAGGCAGTCCATTAAAAGGACAAAATAATGTGTTTCCCCACTTTATCACTAACAGTACAGTTCCCTCATTCCTCTCATCGGGCCTTTCATTCACCTGGTCAGGGTAGATCTTCCCCAAAAGACCACATGGTGACCTCCACATGTTTCTAATTTAGATTATATTTAAGTGGACTATTGTCCTGGCCACAAATCAATTTGTTGAGTTATAAAAAGTCAAGGGAATAGCTTTGGTGGTATTATCTTATAGATGTCCATAAATTTGAGATTAAGTTCAGTTTATACCACAAATCAAGATTTAATTTCAACTTCAGGACCCACAAGTCAAGTTCACAAGTCAGGATTTCACACCAGTCCAATTTATAGATCCTTTGATCAATGATGAAACATCTAGATGATGTCAAGATGGTTTAACAAATCCTGTCAATAAGATACGTTTTTTTCTTCCAGTTGATATCACTAGTCTAGTCCACAAGTCAAGATGTCATACCACAGGAACAACTTCAAGGCCCTTTGATCAGAGATGGAACATCTGAAAGATGTCAAGATGATGTGACAAGTCTCAGCAAGTGTTTTAAGATTATTCCAAAAGTCAAGGTCAGAAGGTTAGTTTATTGATTTTTATGTCAGTTCTTCTTAAAATAGTTCTGCATACTTTTGATGGCGATGTTATTTTGATATCCGCCTTTGAAACTTCTCCTTTTCCTGTTTCTCCGCTGTTGCGTTTGTGTAAATACAGCATACTAAAATGAGCTTTGTAGATCTGGCTGAGGGTGTCCTGCACTGGCACGAACGTTTTTGCTGATGTGTTTTTTCCGCTTTATTGATCTTTATCACTTCAAAACACGAGTGGAGCAGGCATACAATAAAGAAGATTAAATATTGATTTGCGTCATGCTCTAAACTTTCTTGGGTGGGAAATGCCCACAGTCACCCATTACGCGGTCTCAGGCAGTTAGAGCTCTGATAATTGATATGTTCAGTACCTTTAAGGAGTTGTACATTATCAGTGGCTTGGACTAGAGAATTCTTGGAACCATGAGTTTCCTAAACAGACTTCTGTTGCTGTTACTAAAGAACTACCAAAAAAGCAACCAAAAAACTTTAAAAGCACATCAGTTCAGAAATTTTCCAGGTGTTTTAGTTTCACTGCAGGGAAATACAGTGGAAATTCTTAGAGCTATCAGCATAAGACATTCTACTGAATTTCTATTGCTATTACAAGGTCCTTGAGGTTTTATTCTTTTCTGGATCTTGATCTAAAGTAAAATATTAACACTCCAAAGTGAGGAGTGTGATCAGTCACAGAGCAGTATGGGAAACAAACCATTAAAAAATTAAATGAAATTTAATCTAACAAAGCAATAAGTGAATAAATTAGAACTAAAACGTAATTTGGAAAAAAGTAGATTCTACAGAGTATTATGGTAGCCAATAATTATGAAGTTGACTGTATACTTTAGTTGAAGAATAAATACATGTGAGTTATAATACATTAGTACTAGATGTGGCTTGCTACTAAACACTAATCCATTAGTCATGCTTGCCCAAGTTTGGTCTGGTATACCAATTTGTACTTGATGCATGTTTGCCCAACATATGCTCTTACTGTGCGTAACCTTGAAGTGGCGTTAGTATTCAGGCTAGCCTTGTGATTCCATGGACACTTGCCTATTCCACTTAGCGTGCACTTCCAGGTAGCTCTGCACATGATGAATAGCACTGCCCCTCACACACACACACACACACACACACACACACACACACACACAGTCACAGACTGGCAGGAGACGATGCCTGGAAGTTAAATGCCAAGTGTCGCGTCTAGCGTGAATGAAGGCAAACAAAACATAAGCACGCACACCCACTGAATGCCTACAGTAGAGATATACACAATTAAATGTGGACTCATTCAATTAAACACACATTTCTGCATAATTAAATGGATAAAAGGTAAAAAAAAAAAATAATTCAGGGTAGTTTGGTGTGAAATGCTCAATTTTAGAGAGTCACAGTGTTGTTCGTAGTGGTAGTGAAAGATGTCTGAAGAGTTTAATGTCTCTGAAAGCTTCCTCACAGAAAGTTACTGATGTCTGAGACGGTGTTTTAACAAAA
>JBBPCY010103967.1:0-20006 GCA_037974405.1 Brachyalestes nurse | reverse complement strand
CTGAGAGTAAACACCGGTTCTAGACTGTTTTACACTGTTTATATTTACTGAAATCAGAGTTTACTGATACACTCTGACTTCTGAGGGTAAACACCGGTTCTAGACTGTTTACACTGTTTATATTTACTGAAATCAGTTTACTGATACACCGAGTTCTGAGGGTTAATGTCGTACATGCCACGATTACATAGAGTGATGTGAAATCAATGCATCATCAACTAACTTCAGCTGAGCAGAGCAGCACAGATTCAGTAGTGCTGCGTTCCCTCCTCAGACAAGGCACCATGTTTCCAAACTGGGTTCAGCAACAAAACACAAACCAAAAATGTAACCATTTAACAGAAAAAGTCATTTGAAATCTCTGATATGTTTTCTTGTGTGTGCGAGTGCCTGTGTATGTGTGTGTGTGTGTGTGTTTGTGTTGGCATGTGTGTGTTTGTGTGTGTGTAGCCCACAATTTACCAAGAATTTGAACAAGCTTATTATTTATGTGTTACTGCCAAATGACTTTGGATAATCAGTCTGTCTTACATTCGGTGTATTATTTACAGTGGCCTGTCAGCACTAACGGTGAGAGCTAACTGTCTCTACACTTTGTTCCCTTTGGCATGAAGCAAAGTAACATTTCCTCATATTATAATGTGGTTAGGCAGATTTTAGAAGGATGTTATAATATCATAGATGGAGTAAAATGCTGTTACCACATCCAAAGCCGTGTGCACTATTTTGGGGACGAAAGATTGTGAGCAAAGTGCCTAAGTACATTATTATTGTTTGTCAATGCCTACTACTTGTATATATGTGTATCCAAATATGTATATATACACTATGTACATATACACATATAGGTTTATATACATATACACACACACATGTCTATATTTATATTATTGTGTTATTTGTATAGTGTGCTTTTTACATTATAATGTTGTATAGCTTTTATTCTATTGTTTTGCTCTTACCTTCGAGCCTACTGTTCACTTCCTGCCGTAGCAAATTTTCCACTTGTGGGACTAATAAAGGTTTATCGTATCTTATCTGGTAAATAATTGTGGGCTATTGGGCCTACTTTACTGATTCACAAACAGTAATATTCAATAGCCAGTTCCATATTTTGTTAAATGTTGCCAACACTATCTGAGGGCCGGTTACAAGCGCAGCTCTTAACACTGTATGTTATTCACAGAGCGGAGCCGTATCGCTTTCCATCACTTTAAATGTTCCAGTGTGATCCCTATGCGCAGTCAGCTCTCATTAACATCAACAGGGAGTGAACAGAAACGCAGGCTGCAGAGATAGAATCTGGTGTCCTTTTGACTGAAAAAGATTCTCCAGCACGCAGTCGAAGCATGAATAAGTGCAACTGGATGCACAGCCTATCATGTGATCTATTAATAACGTATGTTCATTAAATTCTGCTTAGGTAATTAAAATCTATTTGACACCGCCATAAGAAGCTCTGCGTCGCTTGCAAGATCTTGCAGACAGAATGAATAAATAAATAAGTTAATGAAAGTGGAAAAGAAATAAATACCTGAGCGCTGCAGAACTACAGTACATAACTCTTCGTATGCAAGTCACTGCGTAAGCGGCGGGGGTACATACTTCATTTTTCGCCTCTGCCTGCAGTCAGGCTAAACTCTGATACCAGAGTAATAACGCTCATAAATTCGCAAACTAATTTCCAAAGATGTTTTTCCGACGTTAGCCAAGGCTAGCGGTGTAGCTCTGGCCTGTAAAGCGTGGAACGAGCGGGACGAGTCTAAAATATGTAGCAGTGTCAGATGGGGGCCCACTCCGGCTCCATGCGGCATAACTGGATGAGATTCAAGGGGATGGAAGGGGATGTTGTAAAAGGACAAAATATTCCCATATATCAGCGAAAAAATGTTCCCCTTAATAGATGGACCCCTTGCCCTGCTCCACTTCCTGCTGCTGTCAGGTGGACGTATTTTGATAGATGATGTCTTTTTCTGGAGCATGGTTTCTCAACTTCTCTCTCTCTTCACTTTCTCTTCTCTCTCTCTCTCTCTCTCTATCTTTTTGTCTTCGCTCTCACTTGTCTCTCATTCGTCTCTCTTTCTATCTACTTTATCCTCTATTTATTCCTGTTTCTCTGCTCCTTCCTATCTCTCTCTTCTCTCCTCTCACTCTCTCTTTCTCTCTCTCCCCCTCCCTATCTCGTTCCATCTCTCTCTCTCACCTACTCTTTCTCTCTCCCCCTCCCTATTTCTCTCTCTCTCTCCCTCTCTCTCATTTCTCTCACCACCTCCCTATCTTCTCTCTCTCTCTCTCTACTTTTATTTGTGGTGTGACCCCTCTCCAAGGCAAAGTGTGTGTGTAAGTGTGTGTGTGTGTGTGTGTGTGTGTGTGTGTATGTGTGTGTGTGTGTGTGTGTGTGTTCTCTGGTGCACCTGACTCTCTCAAACCAGATGGGCCCTTTCTCTACCTTGGAACACCACATTTTCTCCACTGCCATGCCAGGCTCCAGTCTGAAAACGATGGTGGCACACATTTAGAATTACTGCCTGTTTCTCCAACATTTATAGGACACACACATATATATATGTGTGTGTACCACAAGGTTGAGTGATGCTACACTGCATTTAAGAGGCCTCTCAGGCTGAGAGGAACCTCACCCTGCGGCCAAGGACTCTTTCTGGGCCAGCGAAGTTACTCTATGCCATGGTCTGGCCAGCGGGGAATTGTGTGTGTGTGTGTGTGTGTGTGTATGTTGTGGGTTCTGTGGTTTATAGTTGGTTGTTTATTTTGTTACTGCTGTAAAAGGACACTGGGTTTGAGTTTGTTATTATTATTGTTGTTGTTGTTAATAATAATAATAATAATAATGTTATTATTGTTTACATGTGTAGAGGAACTGTAGTCAATGCCAATAGTTTGGGCAAAAAATGTTTTGTAACATCCAAAACTGAGTGTCAGGGTTGGGGTCTGACAGTGGGTGACCGCTAGGGGCCACCCTTATTTAAGTTTGTTATTGGGTTTTTGTTAGAGCTTTTATTTTGACATGTTTCCTGGTATTAGTCACAGTGGGGGATTTGCTACGTTGTTATTGTGTTCACCTGAGTTTAGTTAGTAGTCACCTGTTTGTCATTTAGTTCACAGCTGTTTTGAGTTTAGTTAATAAGTATCCTGAGTTTGGTTTTGTATTTAAGTTTCACTGTTTCACTTGGGGATTGTGTGTGTACCCTCACAGTACCCTCCTGGTGTTGGTACTTACTGCAGAAAAGTTCTAAGTTTGTTTGGCCACCGAGCTATTTTTGTTTTGCTTCACGATGGTGAATAAAAGAAAACAAAGAAAGGAAGTCTGCTTCAGTGCCTCGATTCCTTCTCAGCCAAGCCAGGGCGTGACACTGAGTTGCTATTGAGATCAGATTTGGATTTCTTTTCAGTATGAAACAACAATAATAATTTGCATGTAGTTAAATTTATATTCATTGTACATTCTAAAGGATTGCTGCAAAGAACCATTTTTTGCATTGCAGCCCTATTCGAGCTGTAATGGTTTTGTAAGGCATTTGACTGAGATATTTCATCATTCAATTAATATAAGACAAAGTATCTGAGTTGTTTTGCACAGATTTCTGGTAAAAGCAAATATATGGGTCATTCCACGAAATTGGTACATTTTCAACTTTAAAAATTTTAAATAGAAAATAAATACCTCTGGAAAGAAGACATCCTAAAGTGATACATTTTATGGTGCCTCAGGCTATTTATTTTATTTATTGTATGATATTTTATGATACAACATCATAGAAAAGTAACAGGAATGACAATAACAGGGTTGACTAATTTGCCTGTAGTTAGCTAATGTTCAAGGTCACAAGAGCAGATGTCATACAGTTTGAAAGGATATTACTTATAGATAGGGTAAATATCAAGTTTCAAAAAATATTATTTTAATTAATATGTTAAAAATTGGTAACAAGAATGATGCGGAATGACCCCCAACAATCTCATAAAACAACAAAATTCAACATTATAGAAGAGAGAAGCTTACTTGTGTTTTAAATGTTGGAAATCCTCTTCCTGTAAATTATGTCACTGCTGGAATGTGCCATTATTTTACAGGGGTTTTTTGTGTCAGTAACAGGGTTGACCTGAAATCAGGGGACACTGATGTAATGATTTAATTTTTATAGAGATGACATGTGTTCATGCTAAAAACATTGCCTAACAATGAGACTACTTTAAGAACAATATACAAATACGAACATTTTATCATTTTTACAAACATTTAGTATTAAGAAGTAATAGTAAAAATAACTGAAAAATAACTTTCATAGTAAGGGACATGCCAAAATCCCTGCCTTATCAACATAAATGCAAATTTAACCATGGACAATAATATTTAATTTACTTAATTTTGAGGTAGTATTGATGATAGAAGACACTAATGTTATGTTTTCAAAATATGCATGTATCTGGTATTATAGTGATTTTATTACAAATTATTTCTCTGGTACGCAAAATGTACCGCTTCCATGGAATGACCCATATAAGAACTATATGCAGGGCTGACGGGATTCCGTGCCGGCCCAAATTTACCTGACCGGCCCACCGGGCAAATGCCCAGTATGCCCAATGGCATACACAGTAAGAGTGACAGTTCCAGATGTGCAGGTGCATGAACCTATTGAAGATAACACAGGTGAACAGGTCAAAATCATCAGAGATACGTTTATGTTGGTTTTGTAGTGTTTTTCATGCTGATTTCAAATCTGTATTTTTCCCTAGCACGTACAGTTTTTGTGATGAAGCTAGTTATATATTGCATGATAGTTGGTAATTAGCATATAATAATCACATGCTAAGCGTTTTGAAGAAACAGTGGTAGCTGACTGACACTGATCATTATGTCTATGCCATAGTGTGCGCCTATCCGACTTCGCACTGAAAATATTGAAACAGTTACTTGATTGGTGCCTGCGGTTTAATAAAAACCGCATGCAAGTCCATTGCAAATCTAATATTACTCATAATTCAAAAAGTTGATGTGACTGGAAAAAAAACTGAAAGCAGATCTGAAATCAGCATGTAAAACTGGTTTAAAAAAGTGTGTTGTGGTTTCTGAAGATTACAAATTCTTTTTTGACCTGTGTAAACAAATGGATAAAGAAATAGATAAGAAACAAACTGTCTACTGATTAATGTATAAAGCATATCTCCACAATGTAAGTACATTACTATAAATGTTGTTTCCTGCTATACTGCACATGCTATTAATTAATGCATCTGTTCATGTGGGCCAAGGTAATTAGGACCTAAACATCATAGGATAGACAAAACTGGTGACCCCTTAGCGGCTGAGAGCAACAGAGAGAGACAGATATACAGAGAAACTGAGAATTCAGCCTGTAAACCCCAACAAGCAAAGACTAAGTCAGGGTGAGTGAAAGTGCTGAAAGAAGGGGATATGAAAGCTTCATGTCGAACACTCTGCACATGCTGTGGTTTTGTGTGCAAACTCTGCATGAGCCAAAGTCGGCACAGAGCACAGCTGATACAAGCTTAACGTCCAGCTCTTTATTACTGGCTGCAGCTTCCACACGTCTAGCCGAGCTGTACCTCATGCAGCACCGTAAATGAGGATAGGCAAAGACTGTGTAATACTGCTACATAATCATAAATGACATCAGAATTTTATGTTATTACTAGAAGCTGGCTGCATGTTAGGCCATTATGCCATTATCTTACTTCATTTTTGTTTTTACTAGGGCTGTCACTATCATTTATAAATCAAGTAATATAATAACTATTTTCATATTTAATCAATGCCCATCACCACATAACAGCAATTTATAACAGTGGCCATTTTACTTCATATACATTACTAACAGAGTAATCACAGAGTTTCCTCTCTTTCAGTGATGAACACAAAATTATAACAGCTACTGCTTATTGGGAATGTTCAAACTACAAAACACTGATGTTTTGATGTGCAGATAACAGGACTAGCAATTCCAAAGTATTAGGCAGACTCATTCATTCATATTAAGCAGATTCATTCATTTTCACCATTTATTTTTACATTTTTAAATTATAATCTAGCAGTGCCATACAGATCAGGGTTTTAAATGATCCGTGAAATATTTAATTAGTGACGCAAATTAGACTGGCAACTTTTATGTTATTTAAAGTTATTTAAAATTAAGTTGCAATGGTGCTTTGTCATTTTTTTGTCACGTCCAGACCCGTGAAATTTTCCGAACTCACCTACTATAATCTAGTAATTTTGACAGCCTTAGTTTTTAGTATTATTAAAATTTTAATTTTAATAATACAGACGAAAACTATACGAAAACATTTGCAAATCTCAAGACATCTTAATATTGTGATGCATACTGTGTGCTGTGAAATTGTATTTAAGCATTATGTTGTATTTAAGCATTGTTATTTTTCTATATTACCAACCCGCAAGCGCAAACACAATATCCCATTCTCTCATTTCACATGACAACCTGTTCTGCTAATAAAGCAAAGTGATGTTAAAAAGAGAGTAGCCCCTATGAGATACTAAGGAGACCCCTTTTTAGAATTATTTGGAATAAAATGCTTTTTCATTAACATCCAGAACTTTTTTCCTTAACATTTAAAATTTTGAAGAACTAAGGATGTCTCCTTACAGCGAGCGCATGTTTACTTGGCAAACAGAGTTTGATTAGGGCTCTGATCACTGATTTCAAAGAACAACAAACAGGTGCCATAAACATTTTAGAAGATGACGGTGAGTTATGTTTTATCATCTGAGCTCGCGCGGGTGCCTTTCGACAATTTGCTTCCTTTAGGCTCGTCCTTTAAAAACTGCATACAATGAACAAAAATAAATTAAGGTAATCAGAGAGTCTGTTTTATAGCTTAACAGATATCAGCAAAAGATTAAACAACCACTACCTTTATTTGTTTTTGTGTGACATGTAAGGGTAGGGTGTTTCCCATTGATGTATGGAACACATAACCCTGGGTACTGCCTACAACTGGCAAAAGAGTGAATAAGAGAGCGTTTCTCAAACTATGGGCGGAGCCTCGCTTCTGCACCAATCAAAATTCAGTCAGATCAGCTCTGATCTCAGCGGTGCTGTCACTGCGTGCCCTGCCCTGCACCCCGACTTCACAACCCACCCCCTCGACTTCACGACCCGCCCCTTGTTTCAGCATTCTAGAATGTTCAGCGTTCCCGCTCTTTGTCTCATTCGCTCCAAACTTTTCACGAACACACACGTGTTCAAAGCAAGCGAGTCTGGATTCTTTCTTTCGGAAGCGTCCACTAAATGTTGCCCTTCCACTCCACGTATCTGTGCCAGACTGTTTTTTCTCAGCTGACAGCCACGAAAACAAAGGACAGAAACAGGCTGAGCTCAGAAACTCGCTCAGAAAGGCTCTGTCAGCGTACCTTCCTCGTTTCGACCAGTTAGTGGCGAGAAAGAAGGCACACCCATCACATCAAAAATGTTGATTTAAAATTTTTGGTGCCATTTTGGGTGACTAGACCTGTAATTTAATTTGTGTATAAACGTCTAAAATTTTAATTAACTATGCTAAAATGTTCAGCACCATTTGGCAGTGTTCATAAGTGTAGTTAAAAAAAAAAAAAACAACCAAACTCCCCCCCCATAAAACATAAAAAGTGAGAAAAAAAACCCTAGGTTTCTTGGTTCTTATATATAGGCATATGTACATAATAATAATAATAATAATAATAATAACATAATACATAGGCATAAGCCCTAATAATACTAGTAATAATATTGTAATAATAACAGTAGTGGTAGTGGTGTAATAATAATAATAATAGTAATAATAATAATAATAATAATAATAATAATATTTTCTATCTATCTATGCGACACGCATGGGGAGGGGTGGGGGTCGTCATTTATGTAGGGCCCTGCAGCCCCAAAGCCTGACATGACTGGTCCCCAGGATAAATAAGTTTGAGAAACACTGGAATAAGAGATATAGTGGTTAATGTATGAGACTGTAACAGAGTGGGACACAAGCAAGGCTTACAGATGAGTGCTGCAGTGAAGCGGTTCATGGATAGTGGTTCCAGGTAGAGCGGTCCCTCGTAGCCAGACTCCAATTCGCTGCGTACATAATCCCTGAAAACAAGAAGATATGGTGTTAGTGCTGCCAGAAACAGCATGATAAACACCTATTTGACAGTTTCACCGCCTATCCAGAGTCAGGCAGGGTAGAAGAGACAGGGACCATCACTATCCTTGTTGTCATCTGACTAGTGGAAGGGATTTGTGCTGACTGCATTCCTTGGAGAACACAAGCTTCTCTTATATAAGTGTCTGTTGAGCCTCACTTCAGCTTTCACTCTGACTGCCGTGCAAGTGTCAGGCAAAATGCTACAAGTCAAGGTTCTACAAGAAACCGAAGGAGTTAAAGATCTAAATTTAAAACTGACCTTTGATGTCAGAAAAGTGTTACAGTATAGAAAGAAAACTAACTTTAAAACATCAGTTTTACCAAAAATGTGGCACTGGAGCTAAAAGGCTAATATAACTAAAAATTACAAGACGCTTATAGCCACCATTTAGGATCATGCAGACTGTATGCTTAATCAATACATAGTTGCATGGTCTCAAACAGACTTTACTAGATGCTACTGTCTATATGCTTTAAAAATACAAATGAAATTCAGTCATCCACTACTTATGTTTAAAGTTACGCTAAGAACTGCTGTTAGTTTTTATATAAAGGCATCACATTGTTTTCACATTTATGCAAATTTGAATTTCTGATTTCTTTAAATCTGACTAATTCCCAGCACTATTTTGTAAATCCTCTGATAAATGTCTAACGTTGTCCTAAAACACTGTTCACACACATTCGTGAAAGCACGCAAACACACACACACTAGTCAGGCATAGCTGTGCTTGGAGAGATATGGACTACAGTATACAGAACAAGAGTGAGTTACGAGGCAACTGTAATGGTTTTGTTAAATTTGGGTGATCCTAATTTGAGCGACGGCCGCCTGTAGCTACAAACACACATTAGAGGGA
Source organism: Brachyalestes nurse (assembly GCA_037974405.1). Classification (NCBI taxonomy): domain Eukaryota; kingdom Metazoa; phylum Chordata; class Actinopteri; order Characiformes; family Alestidae; genus Brachyalestes; species Brachyalestes nurse. The sequence continues at coordinate 10,968 of JBBPCY010103967.1, read as the reverse complement.
GACAGGCACTAAAAGCTCTCTCTTAATCTGACACAAAACAGCCATGTGTCAAAAATGAAATACTACTCCTCTCCCTGTTACTATTAACTTTCTGAGCCTTAGACATGATCCAAAACCATTTTCTATTTAAGTTTTTGCTGATTGCTTATGCTCTGAAAGTGAAAGCGTAGACAAAAACATGCCAAAACAGCTCTTGCAAAACACTACACAATGTTTCTTATTTAAGATAATTCGTTCAATAATTAAATCTCTGGGAAACAAATTAAATCTCTTTGGGAACACACTGCTATTTGAAATGCAAAACATACCTACGGTAACTGAACACTAGTTGGTATGAGTCTTAATACCACAAATTGACCTAGCATAATCTTACCTCTAGGAGAACTCCCGCAATGAGAGTGGGAGTAAGAGAAATAAGTAGAGGAAGGTTTTGATTGCAGAGCTTCATTTTGACATACAGTGGTGTTAAAAAGTATTTGTCCCCTTCCTGCTTTATTTCTTTTTTGCATGTTTGTCACACTTAAATGTTTCAGATTATCAAATAAATGTAAATATTAGGCAAAGATAACCCAAGTAAACACAAAATGCAGTTTTTAAGTGATGATTGTATTTAAAAACTTGATTGTAAGGAAAAAAACTATCCAAACCTACATGGCCCTATGTGAAAAAGTAATTCCCCCCTCCTTGTAAAATCATCAAGTAACTTTGGTTAAGCACATTGTTTGGAAAAATGAGTGCAATTCCACTAGCCACACCGAGGCCTGATTACTGTCAGACCTGCTGAATCAAGAGATTACTTAAAAGTAGGCTAAAAGATACCAGAAAACGAAAAACATAATGCCACGATCTAAAGAAATTCAGGAACAAATGGGAAACAAAGTAATTGACATCTATCGGTCTGGAAGCGCTTACAAACCCATGTCTAAAGCTTTGGGACTCACGGTGAGGGCCATTATTCAGAAAACATGGAACAGTGATGAACCTTCCTGGGAGTGGCCGGCCTACAAAAAGATCAGCGACGACTCATCCACGAGGTCACAAAAGTACCCAGAACATCATCTAAAGAACTGCAGGCCTCAATTGCCTCAGTTAAGGTCAATGTTCATGACTCAACCATAAGAAAGAGACACGGCAAAAATGGCAAGTTCCAAGGCGAAAACCACTGCTGACCAAAAAGAACAAAGGCTTGTCTCACTTTTGCCAAAAACCATCTGGATGATCCCCAAGTCTTTTGGGACAATATTTCGCGGACTGATGAAACAAAAGATGAACTTTTTGGGAGGTGTGTGTCCTGTTGCATCTGGCATAAAGGTAACACCGCATTTCAGAAAAAGAACATGAAGATTCAAGATTCAAGATTTTTTTTTGCCATTTGAGCACAGGACCAACAGTCCACGCACATTGGAATTCTTGTGCAAAGCTCTCCGAGTCAAGTTACATTCTTGAGAGGCAGAAAAGTAAAAAATAAAGCAGAGAATAGAGCAATCTACTAATAGTATATACTATATAAAAACACTGTACAAAAAGGGTTGGTAACATCAACACAAGGAGAAATTGGGTTGTTTTTTTGTTTTTTTTTATAAATACAAGTACTCACTGACGAGAATTCAAATACCATTGCAGATATTGCACACTTATAGTATTGCACATTTTGACATTCAGGATGGTGGTGTCATCAGCGTATTTCATGACAACGGAGTTGTTCTGGGTGGTCATTAGAGTACAGGGTGAAGAGTTTGTGGCTGAGGCAGCAACCCTGTAGGGATCCTGTGCTGACTGTTAGCTCAGCAGACACGCGTCCTCCCTTTCTCACCACCTGTGGTCTGTCTGTTAGGAAGTCCAGAATCCAGTTGTAGGTGGGAGTCGGGATGCCGAGGTCTGTCAGCTTCTCAATCAGCTTGCCTGGGCGGGTGGTGTTATAAGCAGAGTTGTAATCCAGGAAGAGCATCCTGACATACGTTCTGCTACTTTCCAGGTGTTACAGAGTGTGGTGCAGGGCTATTGCTGTTGCATCATCCACTAATCAATTGGGGCGGTATGCAAACTGGAGGGGGTCTATAGCGTCCGGGACCATGTGGTTGATGTGTGTGAGAACCAATTGTTCTAAACACTTAATGACAACTGGTGTGAGTGCCACTGGTCTGAAGTTGCTCAGGGCGGATGTGTCCGGTCTTTTGGGGACTGATATGATGGTGGAGGATTTAAAAATACGGGGGACTACTGCCTGGGATAGTGACAAGTTGAAGATATCAGTGTACACACCAGCTAGTTGTTCCCCACAGGCCTTCAAAACTCTCGGAGGAGTTCCCACAGCCTTGTGGGGGTTCACTTTCTTCAGAGCCTTCAGGACCTGTGTGTGTGTCACCTGGAAGACAGGGGTCACAAGGGGCCTTTGAGGGTGTGTTTGTGTTCAGCCTGTCAAACCTGGCATAGAAGGTGTTGAGGCTGTCTGGAAGGGTGATGACTCGGGGGGTCAGTGGCTGTTGTGGTTCCCCTGTAGTTTGTGACAGCATGGATTCCCCCCCACATGTTGCGCGTGTTGTGGTTGAGGTAGTAGCCTTCAAGTTTTCGTGAGTGGGCCCTTTTTGCTGCTCTGATGAACTTATGCAGCTCACAACAGGCTCTCTTATACTCCATCTGATCTCCTGCCTTGAAGGCCTCCCTCCTCTCCCTGATTTTCTATGTCCCTTTAATGTCCCTATTAAACCAGAGTTTTTGGTTGGGGAACCTATGCACAGTTCTTGTAGAGGCACAAATGCACATACACTAGCTTATGCAGTCACTCAGTCTCTGTGTATTCGTGGATGTCGTTAGTGGCCTCTTTGAAAATGCTCCAGTATGTAGCATCTAAGCAGCCCTGCATTCTGGCTTTTGAACAATCAGTCAGAAATTACTGCGCTCTCTCAGTATTAACAAGGTCACTTGATCATAGAAAGCTTTTGCAGTGTCTGTCTTAACTTGGCACAAAAAAGTAGTAAGGAAAAGAAAAGAAAAGAGTAACTTGACTCGGAGCGCTCCACAACGTCGTCCTCTGGAGAGCACCATCATACGAACAGTCAAGCATGGTGGTGGTAGTGTGATGGTCTGGGGCTGCTTGCTGCTTCAGGACCTGGACGACATGCTGTGATTGATGGAAACATGAATTATGCTCTCTACCAAAATATCCTGAAGGAGAATGTGCAGCCATCAGTTAGTGACCTCAAGCTGAAGCGCACTTGGGATCTGCAGCAGTACAATTATCCAAAACAAACACCAGCACGTCCACCTCTGAATGGCTTAAAAACCTAAATGAAGGTTTTGGAGTGGCCTAGTCAAAGTCTGGTCTTGATTCCAACTGAGAAGCTGTGGCATGACCTTAAAAAGGCGGTTCATGCTCGGAAACCCTCCAATATGGCTGAATTATAACAATTCTCCAAAGAAGAGTGGGTCAGAATTCTTCCACAGCGATGTGAAAGACTCATTGCCAGTTATTGCAAATGCTTTATTGCAGTTGTTGCTGCTAAGGGTGGCACAACCAGTTATTAGGTTTAGGGGCAATTACTTTTTCACATAGAGCCATGTAGGTTTGGATAGCTTTTTTTCCTTAATAAATAAAATCATCACTTAAAAACAATGTTTTGTGTTTACCTGGGTATTCTTTGTCTAGTATTCAAATTTGATAATCTGAAACATTTAAGTGTGACAAACATGCAAAACATAAGAAATCAGGAAGGGGGCAAATACCTTTTCACAGCACTGTAGAGGTGTGATAGAAACCATTTGGCTTGGGTGTAGAGTTTTCTACTATGAGCTCAATTCCAAGAGTGCAAGAGAAAAAAAACTTGAATAACTGCATTTCTTAAACCTAGCTCTGGGGACACCATGCACTGCGCATTTGTTTTCCCAAAATATCTGCTTGTCAGAGGCTAAATAACTACTTATGGTTATGGTTTATTTGGCCAGGAAAAGAATACAATGTGCTGAAAAGGACACCACTTAAAGCTGGGCGATATCAATATCAATATCAATTTTTATCACGATTTTATCACGAAACCAGATATTAGTTCAGCACTTTATTAAAGCAAATGGCATGCATTAACAAGAGAGCTTGAGAAAATATAAGAACAAAAATGCACTTATTCAAAATCTTCAATTTCTAGAGGCAGTTAAATGTAAAAACTGTAGAAACATAATAAATAATACAGTACACAGAAGACCAAGCAAACAACTCAAAACCAATGGACTGGTTTAATTGCTTAGTATGTAACAAATGTAATCAAAAATTGTGATGCTACATAGGCTGTCCACATGGTTTCTACTTGCAAATATGAATAACCTGTAAATACAGTTAGCTAGTTTAACATTAGTTATTGCAACAATAAAACAGGCATTCTTACTTTTTAAAATATTTTAAACTTTCAATTTTAACACTGCAAACAAATCCACAGAACAGAAACAGAACCAAACTCAGTAACCAAACAGTATGTCCTCAGGGCAGGCTGACATTCAGAAAAATCAAATGCCTAGGCTTGGATGGGCTGCTGCGGTTTCTCCTCTCACCTAATATCTGCGGACGGACAGACAGACGCTTCACCTGACTGTCGCGTGTGTTGTTCTCTCTGTTTTCACATAATGGTATGGTCCTATATCCTCACATGTGATTGTTGCCAAACAAAACAAAAGTTCTGCTGTGAGCAGAGCTGAGCCACTAAGAGTGAGAGCTGAGCAGCAAAAGGAAATAAAGTGGGGAGCCGGCTCACACTCAATGGGAGTTGGTTCTTCTGATTCACTCCCATCACTACAGGGAAGGTGGATTCTGAATGGCAGTTGTCGTGCACCTTCCGCCGCATGTAATGCATGTGATCGAGTGCTCACAGCTGATCATCATAATCAAACTGAATTTAATCATGATCACTGACCGTATAAATGCCCAGCCCTAATACTGCTATTATAATAATTCCTTTATTATTCACGACCATACGTCATTCAGCTGCATAAAACTTCATGGGATGCAAACCAAAATTGGTTCAGCATTGGCTGTCCTCCATTAACATGATAGGTGAGCCTAAAAATTTGAATTGCACAGTCTCCGTGGTCACAACCATGGGCCCATACTATTAGTATAAAAGTGTTTATGACTGCCATTATGTTGAGTAATTGTATATGCATGTCCTGGAGGCTCACCTTGAGATCTGGTGGCCAGCAAAGAGAAGCAGAGCGGTGAGGACATATAGGTAAAGCTGTACCAGCTGCTGCCGAGGCAGGGTCAGCAGAACCAGACTCAGGATGTAGCCTGTGAGACAGAGAGAAAGAGAGAGAGAGAGTTTATCACAGTCCATCTCCCACCTTTAACAGATTTTGGTCTACCCCTGCTTTACCTTTTTATGCATGTGCCTGTTCCTAACTACACTACACTAACTATTTTAAAGGTATTTTAAATAAATAAGTAAGTAAAACTGGGCTACAGTGGTTAAGAAGTAAACTACAATAACAATAACAACTTAAATGCCACCTCTCGTCCTTGCTCATCTATACGATGCACTGTGAGCCATGCAAAAGCACTGCTTTATCTGACTAGCTAAGAAACAAAACCGTATATCAAAAAATCTGACAGTTACGCTTACTGGCTACATTTCAGCCAACCAACTCTGTTAGAGTATGCAAGCAACTAGCCTGCAAGCAGTCTAAGCTAAGAGTTATGTCATCTGTACATTCAGTATCTGAACCACTTATCCTTAATCTGCATTGCAGGGTTGTGCCAGCCTAGAGATTTTCCACTGGTGATAAATATAAAGTTATTATACCATGAACTTAAATGGTAAATTAGGAAATGACTTAGTACAACATAGCATATTGGGGGTTCGGCCAGAATTTGGACAGGGTACAGATGGCCTTGGATTTAAAATTTGGTGCTGTAGGTTGTTCTCCGGCACAAAATTCTTGCGTTTTTGGATCTCGAGAGGGGAAGATAGGAACAGTCCACTCTCACAACTGTGTGTAAAGACACAAGAGCAGAGGTGAAAGGTCTCACAGGGTAACTTTCTCTTCCTCTCTTTGTACATCTGTCAAAACAGGGAGGACATTTGAACAGAAAAGTGGTACAGTCTGCTAAGGAATAGGGAAACTCAGTGAAGCAGGCTGTCAGAGAGGGGCAAGGGAAAAAAATTCAATTCAATTTTTTATATAGCGCTTTTAACAATGGTCATTGTCACAAAGCAGCTTCACAGAATGAAAGAAATTTTGTGTGTGTATGAATGTGTATGAATGAACTGTCTCTGATGAGCAAACCAAGGGTGACGGCAACAGCATGACACTACAGCACTATGGGAAAAATTCTATTCCATTCCACACATTCATATGAGCTTATGCTTATTCAAATGAATTAGTGTGTCTCGCACACCAATAAGCTGACGTGCAAGGGGACTCCTTCACACTACACTGGGCAAACTGCTAGCCAATCATCCTGTCACAGTGCCTTATGATGACATACAAAATAAATGTTACATGTGAAATGTAACATTTATCATCTTTTACTAAGGGTGGACATTGAAGTTCAAACGTTTAAGATGCCAGCTGAATTGCTACAGTTCAATTGACAAGGTGTTATTTTTTTATTTGGAGGGTGGTGGGGTAAGTATATGTGAATGAATATACAGTAATCACCCAGTTTTACGCAGACCAGGACTCGCAGATTCAGTCACACACGTTTTTTTTTGGAGAACCGAACCGAAATCCCCACAATACTGCAAAATATCCTCTGCCTTTTTTGCGGCAATATATTTTTTTTCTGGATGTCTTCACACAAGGGGACCCATTCACCTCGCGGGGAAAGCACGGGGAAAACACTTGGCGGGGAAAACACTTCAAACTAATCAGTTCGGTAGATCTCCCAGAGACCTTTTCAATGAGCCCTCATTTGTATTTTTAGCCCGAGTAGATCAGGTTTTATTCTCTGAAAACTGCGTGTCCCAATACTTTTGTCACGCAACATTCCCAGTTGCACATCTCAGCGGGGAATTTAAATTAAAAGACAGGTTTACCTTTACATTTTCTTTAAGGGTAATGCATTAAACTGAATTTAAAATGAAATTAAAGTGTTCTGGGAGCATTTTGGGGACATATTTAGGGTTTACACTATAAAAATAGGCATTTTTATGCTTTTTTTTTTTTAAACCAAAACACAACACGGTTTTTCCACTTAATTCGTGTGCTCTTGTACATTAACGGCATTAACAGTCAGCATGACAAATAAACAAAACAAAACATATGGTAATACCTTGAATTTTGTGGTAAATTTAAGTGTACAACAGAAAATGGGAACAGTTCAAGCACTCAGCGTCCTCCGAACTCTCTGCAGTGCTAGCATTAGCCATGTTAGCTAGCGGATGCCGTGCATATGTGATGTGTGTCTGTCTTCTCTGCTGCCGTGTCTCTCGTCTTCTTGTGGTCTTGTGTTTAGGTTCCCCTTCTACACGCCAACGTTTTTATGAAGGAACTATAATAATTGGTCACGGAACGTGTGTCAGCGTAAGCCAATCAGAGACTGTACTGTGTAAACAAGTGCACACAGAAAGAGGAAAAAAACACACGACTAGTCGACCTCTCTCAGGGGGCATTGACTTGGGCCTCTATGCCCTATATATATGTGGCCAAATCTTAAGTGCTCTCTCTGCCACTGGCAAATCCTCCACCCACCTGTGAGCACAGAATTGTAGAGGGAATGTTGATGTTTTGGTAATTTCAATAAAATCATCCCGTCTGGCTGGTGTCATGAAAACAGCTATCAAAGGGCTCTTAGTTTGTCACCTATCTCCCATCCACTTTACTTCTAGCCATGTTGGAAGGTTCCATGAACTGTATGAAGACCACAGATTCCTAGGTTTATCAAGATTCTAATATATGGGGCCTCCTTAGTCCTGTTTTCTTCAAACAATCTCAAACATTTTTTGTTGACACTTGGTCCATTCATTGAGATTTGCAGTAGCTTGTTTGGATCAAGTGAAGAGATGGAAACTTAAATGCTTTCAACAAGCTTCTCTCACTGTGTGTGCCCTGTGGACTGTATGTCTTTCACTAGCTTGTCTCTGAAATATGGTGCAAGGCCAAAATACATCACACATACACTGCTTTTGTCGCATCACATGTAGGGGAGGGAATTGAAACCCGTTTCCGATTCAGAACCGGTTCTAATTTTGCGAAGCACCAGAATCTTTTACGTCCGGCGTTATCGGTTCCTTTTAATGATTCTTTTGAACTTTTTCCTCTGTCGCGCACGATGACGTCACACTCTGCGACTCAGATTATCACAGAGCAGAGTGTCAGGAGAAAGTGGTCCGCAGCATGGTTGCATTTTCCAAAAAAAAATGCAAAGTTTCTTAGGTAACCGGAATCGATAATGGAATCGATAAGGAATCAGATCAATAAGAAGAATCTACTAATAAGTACCTGGCGAATAAGAAGCTTCAACCTCATAGCAGAGGCCATGACCTAGCTCAGCTATAATTATATCTAGACTAGCGAGCTGTTTCTAACAGAAAAATTAAAAAGCCAAAACAGAAATAACATTTCAGGACAAGAAAGATTATTTTCAGGTCATTTCAATGACTGGAAAATAGCCCTAACATTTTTCATGTTTTCCAGTTTTTAACCCTTCATTTAGCAGATCACACATTCACTTTAATCACACAAATAAAATAAAATATTTTTTCTAAACCTTTTTTTTACTCACCTCAGCTGGGAGATGAAGGGCAGACACTGAAGGAAACTCCTCACTTCACTGTCTTCATCTGACCAGCCTCTCAGCTCTACTGGTTTCTTCTCTGTGTGGAGTTTCAGCACTTCTAGGAAGAGGGAGCTCTTTCTCTCTGAGAGGTTTATGATCCAGACTGCAGGAGCTGACTGGTAAACTGGCTGTAATACTGGAAGAACACTCCTGCCTGTCTGAGTCTCATAGTTCTTCACATGGGAGAACAGATCCAGAAGGAAATTACACTGTTTATACTGGTGAGTGTCTCCATAAGGAAAAGAGCTGTAAGAGCACACTGATGTCAACAGCTTCAGTGTCTTCTCCTCTGTCTGTCTCTCACAGGCTAATGCTTTAATCAACAACTGCAAAAACAGCTGGGTGTCACACCAAAAAGCAACTCTGTAACAGAAAAGAGAAAAAGTGTTTTGTAATAGAAAACTGTAAAAGTCTGATACTCATAAAACAAGCAGCTAACATCCATCTGTATTTTATAATAATTTACAAGTTATGCTACATATCAGTGATACAGCAAACAGCTATGTAAACTGTTCAGTGGGTGATGAATCACTTTTTCCTTGCCTCTTTTTGGTTAAAATGTCCTCTACAAAATGCTCAAATACAAAATGTGGCTATAACCATTTGGAGGCTAAACCAGTAGTCAAAGCATGTAATAGTATTTTACATATATTAAACTTTAAAATGTTAGAATTAGTTTCATCTTGCTTTACCTGTGGAAGCAGTATTATATTTTGTCAGACAGATTACTGCTATGGAAACTGATATGTAGAGGTCTGTGGCTTCTGTTTGATAAAAACCAAACATTGCATTGCAGCAAAATAATCTCTTCCCAGCTGTGAAACACAGTGGTGGCAGCGTCAAAGCCTGAGGATGTTTTGCTCAGGACACAGGTAAACAACCCTAAACATACCAGTCATTATAATAAAATGGTTGAAGTAGAAGAAATGTGTTTTGGAGTCCAGACCACAATCCAGTAGAAATGTGGCAGGACTTCAAGCGTAGACTTTTTATACACAAAGGTCCACCAGTATCACTGAGTTGACCTCTCAGGTGGGATGGGTCAAAATTCCCAGGAGTCAATACACAATGCTTATCAACAGTTACAGGAAAAGGTTAACTGGAATCATTGCTGCCTACGTGTACCAAAATACATTTTAAAAAATGCCTATACATGCCTATTGTTATAGTGTAGACCCTAAATATACCCCCAAAACACTTTCATTTCATTTTAAACTCAGCTTAATACATTACCTTTAGTGAAAATGTAAAGGTAAACCCGTGTTTGTACTGTACAGTTTACACTGAACTCCAGGGGTCCGTTCTATGTACGTCGCTAACTCAGTTAGCTGAATTTGATTGTTGTGGATTTGTCCTGATCTTGAATTGATTCGTTCTTCGATGCGCATCTCAGGCTTGCTGTCATAGCAACAGGTCCGTAAGTTTAAACCTGCTCGGAAGCAGGGGCCTGTACTACGAAGCGCTTTTAACTAGGTCTGACTTAACCCCATGGTTAAGTGCGAACCCGCACTTGACAAATCACGGTTGTCCCAGGTGACGTTAATCGGTACTACGAAGTACAATATGACGTTGATTAGTTGAGTAAGTGAGAACTTATCACGGCAGTGTGCGTACCTATAAATGGGGTGCGTTCAACAGCGCAAGTCACCGTTTCAAATCACGGCACGCTCACCGTATTTCACGGAGGAAGAATGTATGATCGTCATGCAGAGTACGAGGAGCACAAATCAGTGCTGCAGTGCAGGTCCATCACCACAGCAGCTAACAAAGACACCCAAAACTCATTGCTGACCGAGTAAATGCATAAGTACATGCATTATCTTATGTTTTTAGTTTTTATTTATTAGACTATTTAAATGTTGTCTAAAAATGAATAAAACACATAAATATAGAGGTATAGGTGTGGGCCTTTTAATTAATTCAATACCCCCTAAAGTGCAATTGCTGGGAGATTATTTCAGATGCAATAACTGTGGGTAGCATTCTTGGCTGCAAATAAGATGTAATATAGAAACATAATTTCAGAAGTTAGACTCATGTTTAAATTGTTAATGGATTAATATTTCTACTTATTATGAGGGATGTAGTGTGTTTTACAGTCAATAAGGAAAAAGGTTGGTGTGAAGGCGACAGGTGGAGGGACTGAAGATGGAGGGGTAGAGAGAGGAGCATTATGGAGGGGTAGAGAGAGGAGCATTATGGAGGAG
>JBBPCY010103942.1:0-20008 GCA_037974405.1 Brachyalestes nurse | reverse complement strand
AAGAGATACTGTACAGAGATACACAGCGAGAAAGAGAGAGAGCAAAAGGGAGCAAGAGAGAGAAAAGAGAAGGAGAGAAAGCGAGACAGAGGCAGAGAGAGAAAGGGAGAGAGAGAGAGAGAATAGAGAAGGGGTTGATGTGATTAACAGGCTGTGTGTAAGGGTCACAGCAGCTGCCCTTTTGTGTATGGAGCAGTTGGTGTGATAATACACAGCAATGTAGTGTGAGACCAGCAGTGTATCAATCACACACACACTCACATACACACACACACACAAACTATACTATACTACACTTCACTTCAAAGAGCACAGTGCACCTCTGCCCCTTCCGTTACTGCGCGTCTCAGAGCCCAACAGTAAGAGACATAAAGACTCATACAAAGACTTGTCCAGAACATAGATCTCCATATGTGGAATAAGGACTCTTCTCATACCCCTCTGCTGTGAGCACACCATCTTAGTTTTATGGATCCAGTTCAAAACCAAACAAGCAACATTTAAACTCCGAGCGGGTTTTAGCCCATTTGGGAGAAGTGAAAAGTTATATAAGTTATATTTTAATGGGGAAGTATTCCCTTATAGATGTATATAAGATATATATTTCCATCTATAGCCGGTTAGCTACCTGTCAGGATGGTTGGTCATCAGTGTTATGCTAAGCTTGTCCAACCTTGCAGCAGTAGCTATGAAATGACACATTTGTGGGCGGAGCAAAGACAGGGCACTGAAAGCAGCTCTGAATAAAACCTTTTATGCAAATGCCTCAGATGGCGCATTCAGAGGTGCTTGTTTGAGGGACAAATGTTGATTTTTTTTTTTTCTCTCCAAGCAGGTGGCAGGATTTTAGCAGTGTCAATCAAACGCCTCCACACAGTTTAACAGCTGAGCTGTAGCAGATCCAGGTGTCATTATGGACAGATGGGGTCTCAAATGACATGCCTGGAAACAACGAGGCCTCTCAGGAACATCCTCCAGAGTGTCGCACTTCAGGGACAGCCGTGCATGGGCGCATGTGTGCACAGTGCAGGCCATCTTAAAGTATAGAATAAGCCCACATGCCCGTGTATTTGTTGTATTAACTTTTCTGGACACTAAATGGGTATGGATAATTTGTTTTTTTATGGGTTATTTTCCAGTGTTTATATTTGTGATCCAAATAGTTCTGCCTCAGGGTGAGGCAGCACAAGGGCAAATGCAAATGATGAGAGGGATCTGGACATTTTAGAGCTTCGGTTTGATAGACCCACTGAAGCAGTAACCTGGACACCAACTGTGGGCTGTAAAATCCTGCAATTTGTGTATAACAAAGCTGGGCTTCCTCCAGGAGGCTGTGCGTGAGAACGTTTCACAATGTTTCTGAGCATAGCAGTACACATAGCACATGTTAAAGGGCCCATTTCTTGGAAAACTGTATTTTCCTGACTTATTTGATGCTCACATTTGTGGGCGGAGCACAAATAGAGCAATGAAACTCAGGGCACAAACACACTATTCACTCACACCTGCAGTCAATTTACAATCCCCAATTCTAAAATTGGGAGAAACCGGAGGCCCCGAAGGAAACCTACGCCACCACGAGGAGAACATGCAAACTCTACACACACACACACACACACAGATTCGAACGTCCAACCCTGGATGTGTGAGGAACAGCGCTTGGTCACAGCGATTTTTAATTAAAATGAAGATATCTTTTTAAATCAACAGGATAAAAAGCCAGCCAGTTTTTCGAAGGTAAAGGTAGCTTATTAAGAATGAAGGTGGCTGTTAAAAGAAAGGATGATACAGTAACTGCAGTTGTCAGTTGAAAATAAAACCTCATGTCTTACTGCAGCTGTTTAACAATTTAAAGTTTTTCATAGAGCAGTAGTTGAATGTGTTTTCTATTTTGTGTTAAGATATCTTTAACCATTAACATGTACATGTGCTATAAGGACACACTCTTACCTTCTATTCTGTCTTCCAGTCAAGGTTAAATATGAATTAAAACCAGAACCACTGATAATGATGGTGGATAAATGAGTGTGTTTTGCAAGATTGTAGTGAGAGCAAATGAAGCTGGAGGTGGCAGAGTTGAAAATGTTTCCAATAGGTGTGATGAAGATCGACAGGATCAGGAATGAGTGTTGGGAGAAGGATGCTGAGGAGAGACTGAGTGTGTTGGGAGGAGGATGCTGAGGAGAGACTGAGTGTGTTGGGAGGAGGATGTTGAGGAGAGACTCTGAGTGTGTTGGGAGGAGGATGCTGAGGAGAGACTCTTGAGTGTGTTGGGAGAAGGATGCTGAGGATGGAGCTGCAGGGAAGAAGAGAAGAAGGTCTAGTAGGAGGTTTACGAATGTGGTGAGGGAGGACATGCAGGCGGTTGGTGTGAGAGAGGAGGATGCAGAGGACAGAAGGAAATTAAGGAGAGTAAACTAAAGTAGTTCACATTCTATGCACAAAACAGGACAGGAAAAAATATTATTTTTACAATGAACAGTGGTCAATTCCAGCTATTTTTGAAATGAAAAAACACACAAATATCATATGTGGACTGGAGTAGGTACAAAACCGCTGGGCAAAGTTAGGATCTGGTCCCTTTAAAAAATTCCTGGAATTAGAATTCCAAGCAGGGCTTATTTCTGGTCTACAGATTGACCCGGCGAAACTGGGGCTAATTTAAATTTTTCAAGTTCCTCTCAACTTGCGTCGACCGAACAAAATCAGTTAAATGAGGCACTCTTTTCCACGCCGAGCCGGGAACATAAAATTAATGAGCTTCAACTATTTAAAGAAATGACGATGATACTCTGCTCTCATGCCCCCCGGTGCACATCATTACGAGGGTCCTCTTTTGCAATTTACTGGACCAATTACAACACTCAGTCCAGAGTTTAAAATACACTACTTTTCGGATATTTTCGATTATAAATAGTCTGTGTGGGAACTTCATTCAGAAGGATCCTTAACGTGGGAAGATCCACACAATTTCTCTATTTGTGTGAATGAAGAAATTGAGTAAAAGGAAAAATTGAGAATTTGTCAGGGTGTAAATACCATGAATTGCCGTGGAGGGTTGATGTAGCATGCCTGTAAAACAAGCAAACCAGCAAAAAAAGCAAAAATATTTACTTCATAAAAAAGAATCAGATTTCTGCGGCTTGCCAAGGAGAAAAATCAAATTTCCACAATAAAGAGAATTTGTAGAAACAGTGCAGGAACAGGCGAAACATCCTTTCCTATTGATGCATGGCCAAGATCTACAAACTGAATTAGTTCCACATGAAGCATGTTTCCTCCTTGGGTTTAATTCCCATATCAGTTACCAAGGTTACACCGCGATATTTTACTTAGTGATTTATTACCTTGGGGTTAAGGTATCACATTTCATCATTAGAATGATTTGTTACTGCACACTGTGTATTAATAATGTTGCTGGGTGGAAATGTGTTTCGGGTGCGAGTGCTGTGTGTATGTGAGATGAACTTAAGCTTGTTCAAACGTTACAGTGCTTTCCATGCAAAACTTTAGTTTGTTTTTTAATATATTTAATTAAGTATTTTAATTAACGTTTCTCTGTTAAAAATGTGATTTAGCAATCTTTATGGACTTTTTTTGGATGTTTATAAATGTAATCTAACAATGGGGGAAATGTATTTAATTATGTCTCAAGTACTCACATTAAACACATTAAAGCACATTATTATGTTATGTCTTTAATATTTTATGGGCCTTTTATTTCTCTGAGGAAATAAGCACTGTAATTGTTTATATAGCATATAGTGTATCTACAATACGTTTCATAATAAAGGCAGAACAAGGCCTCAGAAAGCACAGTAGCATTCGGAAAGCTCCGATTCCACATGCTGATGCATTTTACTATGACCAATTTGGATACACACAGATACACACACACACACACACACACACACACACACACACACACACACACACACACACATACTACTCAAGAGCAAATTTAAAAGAAACAAAAATAAATAATCAGAAACAATTAATAGTATAGTAATGAAGAAACACAGTTCAACATTCAACAGAAGAAAGAAAGGAGAGAAAAATGAAGGGCATTTTGAATTTTGACATGGGGCAGCTTCAAAACAAATGGTATCGGGGCATTATATTTCATCAAAGGAAACAAGCATGGAATGTGTACTGGGACATATTTAATCTAATCAGCCAAGAAACCGAATCTGAATAGTAGACGGGTGTTTTAACTAGACAAGGACGTCAAACATAGAAATAGAAACATCCCATTAGAAATAGATTTTAAAATAGTATGTTACACAGGGACCTTTTTGATATACACTATATGGACATGGACC
This sequence comes from Brachyalestes nurse, assembly GCA_037974405.1. NCBI lineage: Eukaryota > Metazoa > Chordata > Actinopteri > Characiformes > Alestidae > Brachyalestes > Brachyalestes nurse. The sequence continues at coordinate 15,686 of JBBPCY010103942.1, read as the reverse complement.
TGTTTTTCAGGGTTTGGTCTAGACCACTTTACTTCCAGTGAAGTGCTTCAGACTACTAAGACATTTTTCCAACATCATGCTTCCACTTTGTAGACACAGTTTGGGGAAGGCCTGTTTCTATTCCAGCATGACTGTGCCCCAGTGCACAAAGCAAGTCCCATAAAGACATGGATGGGGGAGTTGAACTTGACTGTCCCGGACAGAGTCCTGACCTCAACCCCATCCAGCACCCTTGGGATGAACTGGAACAGAGATTGCAAATCAGGGCTTCTCGTACATCAGTGTCAGACCTCAGGAATGCTCTACAGAAAGAATGAGCACAGAAACTCTAGAATCTTGTGGAAAGCCTCCCAAGACAAGTGGAAGCTGTTATATCTGCAAAGGGGGACCAACTCCATATTAAAGTCTATGTGTTTGAATACAGCGTCATTAAACTCCCTCCTGGTGTAATGGTCAGGCGTCCCAATACTTTTATCCATTTGGTCTAGTAAGTTACACAGGGACCTATGTAACTTTGAGGAATTGAAGACAGCCTGCGAATAGAAATGAAGCAAAATTGAACCATAGTGCTGCAGAAAGCTAATAACTTCATGCTGTACACATCTCAAAGCTGTAACTGCCAATAAAGGCTTTGTAACAAAATAGTGCAAACTCAAAATAATATTATGTATTTAAATTTGAAGTAGATATAAGCACTGAATTAGTAATATGAAGTGGATATATGCATATGAATATAAAATAACAAAAAGGTCTCTAAATACTTTTAGCTCACTGTATGAGGGTGCTTACTTTTATTTTTGATCATAGACTAATTTTCCAGTGTTTAGTTTATTTTTGCAAAGGATAGGGCTGACTTAAGCAAATGTAGTGATGCTAAAGTGGACTGGATTGTGTTCATGGTAGTTAAGTGACATGTTTGTATGTCCGTATATATTCAAACCAGCTGAAATTCATTTCCTTTTTGTAAATGTCAATAATTGGATGACCTTATTGAACCTAACATATTGGTTTGGGGAAATCCATTTTCTCCTCCGGCATGACTGTACCCCTAATCAAGATCCATAAAGACATGATTTGAGAAATCTGGTACACTATATGGACAAAAGTATTGGGACACACCTGTTTTTCAGGTGAAGGACAATCTTAACACCATGCTTCCAACTTTGTGGAAAAAGTTTCTGTTCCAGCATGTCCCAGTGCACATAGCAAGCTCCATAAAGACATGGCTGGATGAGTTTGATGTGGAAGAACTTGACTGGCCGCACAGAGTCCTGACCTCAACCCCATCCAACACCTTTAGGATGATTGTGAGCCAGACCTTCTCCTCCAACATCAGTGTCTGACCTCATAAATGCTCTACAGAATGAATGGACACACATTTCCATAGAAACTCCAAAATCTTGTTGAAAGCCTTCCAAGTCAAGAGAGTGGAAGCTGTTATAGCTGCAGAAAGAAATCCTTGGCCGTTTTTAGAAAGTTATTTGAGTTCAAAGGAGCAAAGAATGAGTCCTCGTGTTTTCAGTGTCTCCTATGCCTGCCTCAACCCAAAGAATTGTTGGCGTTTAAAAACTCCCCTTCAAATTTGAAGAAACATATAGAGGTAAGCTATGCTATGGTATACTATGCTTTTGGGTATGTTATGACATGTTATGATACTGTTATCTAGCGAAATGTATGTCTACAGTATCACACCATTGTAGCTTCATTATTACTTTAACACGGTGGTAGGATAAAACTGGTTTATCCATTTTGTGAGTACAGTAATCCCCCAGTTTTACGCGGCGGAACCGAACTCATAGTTTTACGCGGAAATCCCCACAATAACGCGGAAACTGCAAATATCCTCAGCCCATTTTTGCTTATTTGTGGCAATAAATATATTTTTTCTGGATGTTTTTACACAAGGGGACCTTCCGAGTTGAATATTTCGGCGGGGAATTTAAATTAAAAGACGGGTTTACCTTGAAAAGAGGCGAAAACGTGTTTACCTTCACATTTTCTTTAATGGTCAGTTTTAAATGAAATCAAAGTGTTCTGAGAGAGAGAAAGAGAGAGAACGTGCGTGAGTGTGTGCGTGTGTGCTAATGGTAATTGCTAATGCTAACGTTTTTTAAGCATTTTCCCCCTGGGATCATTAAAGTATTCTGATGAATTATTTTTCCTTGCTGCTGCCGTTTGAAGCGTCTGTGGCGCTCCAGACCAGAATCTCCCACGTGCAAAGTCTCAGTGTTTCTCTTATTTAAAGCCCTGCATTTTTATTACTGTGAATTAAATTAAAAGAGGCGAATATGGGTTTAACTTTACATTTTCTTTAAGTGTAATGCATTAAACTGAGTTTAAAATGTTCTGGGAGCATATTTATGGACATATTTAGGGTTTACACTATAAAAATAGGCATTTTTAGGCATTTTTTTAACCAAAACACAACAACGCGTTTTTTTCACTTATGTGCTCTTGGAACGTAACCCCCACGAAAAGCGAGGGATTACTGTACTTTTACTTAAAAAATACTTTAAAGTAAATGTAAAAGTACTTTACTTTTACTTTTACTTAAGTAAGATTGTTGATGTAGCACTTCTACTTTTACATGAGTACATATTTTGCAGGATATTTGTACTTTTACTTAAGTACTAAGCTTCAGTACTTCCTCCACCACTGTATAGCGTAGCCGTACTTATCTAGTGAACCCTTTCACTAACCCTACTAGGGTGTTACCAGAAATTAGCATTAGCTTAGCAGAGGCAAATAGGTAAACAAAAGCTAGTTACAGAGCAAATTACAGGGTTTCTGCTTTAAACGCTTGCTGTGTAGTGACATGCTTGGTTGGTACATGCTCAGGGTTTAGTGACTGGCTCTCAGCATAAAGCTTAAAAAGTATAACACGTTCAGCCTCTCTATATGGTGTTCTCTCAGCTGTCCACCTCCACAGAACAGCCATTCTCTGACCCCCCCCCTCCATTTAGACAGCCAAGGAAAGCAGTGGAAATCCACCTACAACATCAACAGAAAGAAAACAGACCTCTTAGCAATTTTAGGAGGGATGCTATCTGTTTTCTGACATGTAAATTTCTCTCCAACCGTCAAAGTCATCTGAAACATTATGCTTACATTTACGGCATTTAGCAGATGCTCTATTCCAACATGAATGGGTATCTAGTAATATATGATATGAAAGGCAGCAATGACCTTTTTGCTTGCTGATAGCCAGGAACCCATTTAATCATTTTCTCAACATCATCCTCTCCTATAGACTGTCAGCAGGAACAACACTCCATATTGCTTTAAAGGAAATGTTAGGCAGGGGTGGGAAACCCTTGAGTGATTGTACTTTGTTACAAAACGTAACTATTATCTTGTATTAATTGTGTGTTATTCAAGAGGATAATCACTTGTACTTGTAGTTCATGAGAAAACACTTTCATTTAGACATTTATGATTTGTCCCCATTAGTTTTAATCTTTTACAAATTCACATCACTGTAAAACTGTGCATCACACACACACACCAGAAGTTCCTTTTCTTAGTAAATTTAAACCAACAAGTGTTTAATCACACACACTTCATATATTGTCTCTAAAGAAAAGGACTGCCAAAAGAACTGAATGATCTGGAGCATCCAGACATGAGTCTACGTTCACCATGTTCACCTGTGGTGTGTGTGTGTATCACTTGGTTTTAGAAATTGTGGCCTTCTGAGATAACCAGTCCCACATCAGCAGGGAAAAGTGATGGCCAACAACTCGAACACAACATAACACAACACGCGACAGTAGGACAATGACTGATTGCTGTCAGTAGAAACAGTGATTGAAACAGAAAAACAAGACACCAAAGGGAGAAAAAATATCGGTTTGTTTTCGAAGCTCGGTTAGCGATCACAATCAACACAGGGAGCCCTTCCATCTCCAAACCTGTAATTACTCCATATCCAACAGACCGATCTGAATGAACCCACCCAACAGGGGGTGAGAGAGAAAGACAGGAGGAGAGAAAGGAGAGAGTGAGAGAGGCAGAGAGAGTGAGACAGAAGGAGAGAAAGGGGAGAGATGATATAGGAGAGAGAGAGAGAGAAGAGAGAGAGAAGAGAGAGGAGGGGAGAGAGAGGAGAGATGAGAGAGAGAAAGAGCAAGAGAGAGGAGGGGAGAGATGAGAGAGTAATGGACTGAAGAGAGAAAGGCGTGGGGAAAAATGGAGAGAGAAAGGGAATGAGTGAGAGGTATAGAGAGAAAAAGAGAGAGAGGAGAGAGTCAGAAATGGAATGAGATAGATAAGAGATAGATAAAGGGAGAGACATTAGAGGGAGAAAATGGAAAGTGAAGAAGAAAGAAAGAAGGTTAGAGAGACATGATTAGAGAAAAAAGGAAAGAGAGAAATTGATAGAGACAGAGGGATAAAAGGGAGAGACAAGAAAGAGTAATGGACAGACTGATGAAAGAGAGAAAGGGGTTGGAGTGAGAAAAAAAATACATATCCACTTATTCACGGCTTCAGTCATTTGCTGATTTTTTCTTAGAACCAAACTAATAATTGTTCGCGGAAACCCCTGCAAACTGGCGCAAACCGCAGATATCCTCTGCATTTTGATGACAATATACAATTTTTATTAAGCTATTAAGAATTCTCGTGTTTTTTGTTTTGTTCTTCTTAAAGCCCTGTATTTTTATTACTGTAGCACCCGTGCATGAATTACAGTACAGTCTATACAGGGGTAATGTCGATATATTACATTCTAGCACTGCGGGAGATCAGTGTAAACTGTGTGGTACAAATACAGGTTTTCCTTTACATTTTCTTTAACAATAAAATATTAGAACGAAATTAAAGTGTTTTGGGAGCATATGTGGGGGCGTATTTAGGGTTTACACTATAAAAATAGGCATTTTTAGGCTTTTTGTCCACTATTCATGGGTGCTCTTGGAACATAACCCCCTCTAATGTCAGAGGTTTGATGTATAATAAAAGAAAAGAAGGACAGAGCGAGAGAAAAGAAATTAGATTGAGAGTGAGAAATGATAGAAAGAAAAAGGAGAGAAAGGATAGAAAAAGACAAGGAATAACCAGCAGAACAGACCATTCAGAATTAGTGTAAAATAAAGTATAGCCGAATACACAACTGATCAAATTTTATGTAAAAGTCTTCTAGAATCTCCTGGAATTGCTGAATCTTAAATGAAATGGTGAAACACACAGGTAAAAAGTTCCAACTGACTGTTCACAAACTACTCAACCCTAATAATTCCATTTGTGTAAACAGTGATCTAGGGAAGGTGCTCTGCAGTGTTGTTCATTTCAGACTTAGAAGACTTACTTGTAAAGATCCGATCATATTTACACCCTGTACATCACTGTTTGACTGACATGTTAATCCAAACAAGAACAAAATATTTGCACATTCCATTGGTTTCAAAAAAGTATTTTATACAACTTGGTCTCTCCTATGGAGAGTGGTCAAAGTGGTCAAGGGGATTCAAGTTCAAGTTTATTCATATAGAATATATGACATTATATAGAATAGAATAGAAATATGGAAGAAATAAAAGAATACATAGAAAATCAATACAAGAAGATTGGAAGTGCAGTAGAAGGTGGAGGAGAACAGTGCAGTATTAGCAGCTTTTTAAAGCTACAGTTGGTGCAGATGTGATACTGATGTTTAGTTTGTTCCAGCATGGTGCCTAAATGCCATTTCACCATGTTTCATTTGGGCTCTTTCCACCACTAAGGCATATAATATTATTAAATCTATTTATACAAACAATCAGTGCGGAATAATGAATGGCAACAATAGGACAATTTTCTTTTCTCAGCATTATTAGCTACTTACATCTGGTGTCACTCTGTATGACTCTAAGATCAAACCCCTGCTCTGTGCAGATGATCTGCAGGGGTCTACAGTGGAGCAGGACTCATTACAGGACCCTGGCAGCAAACCTGAAAAAGAACAAGACAATCAGGCGTCCTGCTTCATGTTAGCCAAACATAAATTAGACTCAGGAAAGAGAACAATTATTTGGGATTGAGGATTTGTTCAACTGGAAACTCCAATCCAGCAGTCAGTGAACTGAGAGAGAAAGCACGCAGGGCATTCTACGCAATTAAACAACCAATTCACATTCACAAACCAATTCAAATGTGGCTCAAATTGTTCCAATCAATCACAGAACAATTCTGCTGGATGGGGGTGAGGAATGGGGGTTTCTCTCCAATCTAAATTTTAAACCAAAGCGACAAATACCCTGATGAAAATATGCACATTCAATTTTATGTCCTGCAAGTGCACAGAAAACAACAAAATAATGCTGGCAGAGCTTAATTAGGCACATTTCCTCTATTATTCAAATTTTAAAAAAGAATTGATATATATTGGCACTCATATCCCCAACACACACAAACACTGTCAGTGTAGTGTCTGAAATACATGCTTACTCTATATGGGGAAAAAGTATTGGAGTGCCAGACCAATACACCAACAGGGACTTTAATGTCAGTGCAATCAGATACACAGACTTTAATATGGAGTCAGTGAGCTATAACAGCTTCCACTCTTCCTGTACGGTTTTCCACAAGATCCACTCTGAACTCATCCAGCCATGTCTTTATGGAGCTTGCTTTGTGCACTATTGCAGTCATGCTGTAATAGAAAAGGTTCTTCCCCAAACTGTGTCCACAAAGTTGGAAGCATGGCGTTGTCCAACATGTCTTGGTATGATGAAGGATTAAGATTGTCCTTCACTGGAAGTAAGGGATCTAGCCCAAACCCAGAAAAACATGTGTGTGCCAGCAACACTCCATAATCTTGTGGAAAGCCTTCCAAGAAGAGTGGAAGCTGTTATAGCTGCAATGGGGGACCAACTCCATATTAAAGTCTATGTATTTGAATGCAATGTCATTACAGTCCCTGCTGGTCTAATGGTCAGGCGTCCCAATACTATTGTCAAACTCCAGACAAGCAGACAGACAGACAGACAGACAAACGGACAGACAGATAGACAGACACATGTGCACACACACACACCTAAAGAAACTTGACTGATTGAGTGAGTGACATAACTGAACTGAACTAAACTGAACTTAAAGGAGGCTACAAAGAGACGTGGAGAGAAATACATGGGGCGGAGAGACAAAAAGACAGCATGGATAAGGGTAAACAGAGAGAAGCAGAGAACGCAGAGAGAGAAAGAAAGGGAGACAAAAGGAGAGAGAGAGAAAATGTATTTGAAAATGATGATGAATTTTCCAGTCTCTCCTAGAATCTTCCGAAGTTAAGAGATGTTAGTCACTCTGTGGTCAGTAATGACGGAGAGAATTGTGACCTGAAATTGGAGACGGTGAAGCCAAAAGCAAAAGCCCAAAGGAAATGAAACACTCAGCAAGGGTATGCATGCACCGTACATGATGTGAAGAATAAGAGATTCTGCCACATGAAGAAAGTTAACCCATTAATCTTCGTATCCTAAACTGTAAATGTTGTTTAGAACGTGTTCTCTGAAAACAAATCTGATAAAAGTTTTCAAATTTATCATACATATATATATGGCCAATAAGTGATTGTTTACCACTTAATTTCATAGTTTCTTCCTTTAGAGCTTCTTTGGAAGCACAGAAGACCTTTCATTGAATGACTCTTTAAAGAACAATTTTTTGTCCTGCGTTTTATAAAGTTTAAAGAACCTTAGTGTGACATAAAGGATCTGTATTGATTTTCCAGCCACAACTACTAAAACCATTCAAAATATAATCACCAACCAAAACCAGTAAGATGGTCAGGCATATTACCTCAGCAAAATAAACTGAATAGGTTAAACAGCATATTTTATAGTAAAGCAATGCTAATAAATTGATTATAATTTCCCAGTTTAATGCAAAGAGGGAGTAGGTGCTGCAGTATACCGGACAGCTTTTCACTTTTCACTCAGCTCTCACTCTGCTCATAACGTTCTTTCATTTTGAGAACAAACTGAGATCCAGTGTTGGGTGAATTACTTCAGAAATGTAATCTGGTACTGCTTATAACCAAATGAAATGAAAAATGTAATTCGGTAACGTGATCTTTAAAGTGAAAAGATGAAAATGTGTAATCTAATCTGATCACCTTGGGGTTTCTCTAACTGGCCTAGTTCATTTCAGTATAGGCTTTAGAAAGATTTTGCCTTTGCATTTCTATCATTAAACTACATTAAAGAAGTATCAGACACTTACTGCAATAAATGAGTTTAGCCAACTGAAGGTGCACCTTTGAGATCCAGTACCTTTGGGATGAGTTGGAGTGGATCCAGTGTGTGGGGGCAGAACCTCAGAGGTGCTTAACAGGCTTGGGATTTGAACCCACAACTTTCTGTTTGTGTTTGTGATCCAGAAGTAATCGTCCAACATCACTGATGCTTTGTTGGCTGAATGCAATCAAATCCTCACAGCAATGCTTCAACACCTAGGCTTCTCAGAGGACTAGAGGCTGTTAATTCTGTCATACGTGAACACACCACAGCATGAAATTCTTCCTCTGTATTTAAACCCAGTCACCAAGTGAAGCAGCAGGCAGCCAGGAACACAGCGCCCGGGGAGCAGTGTGTGGGAGATCAGTGTGTGGGGGCAGAACCTCAGAGGTGCTTAACAGGCTTGGGATTTGAACCCACAACTTTCTGATCACAGGGCAAACACCCTAACCACCAGGCCACCAGAACCACAGAGGAGATACATGAATTATTGATACCCTTGAGTTCAGAAGAACACTGCATGAGCAAGTGTCCACAGACGTATGTATAGTGCATTATTTTACTTTGTTTAATTTCAACATATTTATTTGACTAAAAATTAAACTGCTTGTAACCACACAAAGTATATTTTTAGGCACGCTGAGTGGATTCATCTATCTTAATTATTGATTATTCATAATGACATGGTTTATGGGCATATACTTTACAATTCAGAATTAACAGACTGATATATTGATATGTTTAATGAAAAATATGACCCTTGAAACGCTATCCTTGAAAACATAACTGTGATCAGATTAAGTAAATTTTTTGGCTTTTTTTCAGCTTTTTTCAGATACACCCACACTCCAACTCACTAGATACATTAGACAAATGTGTAAACTGTTTACAATGATATAATGATTATAAGAATAAGCAGATGATTTAGTATTGATGTTAGTGGTGGGCAATACAGTGATATTTTATTCTTATCACAATAATCACAGTATGCTTTTGCACTTTTCTGAGGTCATAAACATTGTCAGTGCTCAAAAACACACAACTTTAAGTTCCAATAGAGTGTGATTGGAAAACAAATGATTAAATAAACCTTTTTATTAGGTTAATCAAACCTTGAAAACATATTGGAACAGATATAGTGCTTTGAGGTATGTTTTATAGACCACAAGATTAGAATTGATCTCAATATTGGATGCAGTGTGGAAAAAGTCTCTTCACGTCATGTATTTTAAAAAATAATAAATGAAATCAGGGACCTGATTTTCAAAGTCCTGCACCCCTGTTGTTGATTCTGAACCCTCAGAGACACAGAAGTTTCAGAATCAACAACAAGATGTTCACTAAGTTCTATAGACGTCCCATACAGAGCATCCTCACTGGCAGCATTACAGCCTGCTGCAGCAGCTGCTCCACTATCAACCGCAAAGTTTTCCAAACCAATGGTCAAATAACACAGAACAACACCAGGACAAAGCTGCCAGCCCCTCGGACCTCCTAGCACTGTAGGAGCAGATCCTCACTGACCCCAGTCAGCCCAATCACAGACTTTTCATTCTCCTGCCATCTGACAGACAGTACTGAAGCATTCAGACCCTCACCAGCAGGTTCAGAGACAGCTCAGGCTACCGAGCCACTGACATTGACTCCTCCATTCACTCCACAACCCTTAGACCTTTCAGACTGACTTCCGTCCACATTGCTGACATGAACTACTTGAATTAATTTTAAGCTTGCACTGTACATATGATCTATTACCATTAACCTGCCAACAGCAGGTTTTCCCCAAAAGCTGCATCCATCCATTTTTCCTTCTTGCCCTGCTGCAGAGAAACAGCCCCACAGGATGCTGCCACCACCATGCTTTACTGTAGGTATGGTATTCTTTTGATGGTGAGCTGTATTGGCTTTCCACCAACTGTTTCGTGTTGAGGCCAAATAGTTCGATTTTGATCTTATTTGACCATAAAACCTTTTCTCACTTTCCAACTGTTCAAGGTGCATTTTGGCAAAGTACAATTGAGACTTAATGTGGACTTCAGGACATTCAGGACATCAGGACTGGCTTTTTCCTTGCAACACTCTCATTCCAGCCGCATTCGTGGAGCTCTTGTGATATTATTGTCACATGCACACAATGACCTCTCTGCCATAAATTCCTGTAACTGCTCTAAAGTTGCCACAGGCCTCTGACCAGTTTCCTCCTCACTCTTCCATCCAGTTTGGAGGGACAGCCTGATACAGGGAGGATATTAGTAGTACCAAACACTTTCCTCTTCTTAATTATAAACTTTATCATGCTCCACGGAATTGATAATGTCTTTAATTGTTTTGCAACCATCTCTTCGATTGTGTCTGTCCACAGATTTATCTTTTAACATTGTCTTGCCTCCCATGGTAGATTATTTCCTTTCAGTTGCATTACCGAGTACTAGAAAGCTCCAGGAACAGCTGTTTTATGCTAATCGAACTAATCAAAACGATTATAACTAATCACAGACAGTAGCCAGTCAGCTTGGTGTGCAATGGAGAAGCTGATTAGTTTACAAGTTTACTCAGGTTTACAAGTATTTTTAAGGAGGGGCAGGGTTAATTCTATTTTAAACGGTTTGTTTTTCAGTTGGTTTTTTTGGATGATATAAGCTGAGTAAATAAACCCAAAAAATGTGTTTGTGTGTGTGTGTGTTCTTTTCAGGCAGCAAAGCAACACCACACATAAACAAATTAATTAATTAATAAAAGAAATAAATAAGGTGTTAGGGATAATCTATATAATCAATATAATTACTTTACAGAGATGAGTTCCTTTACTGATAATGATGTCTGCACTGTTATCTAGTACATGACAATAAACTTGAAACATGAAAGTGTTTATATGTGTTTACTAGGTAGATAAATGACAGCAAGAGGCATAGAACATAGAGGATTTGTGTAATACAGTGGGTGTAATCACTTTAGGGTCACCAACCCTAACACTGCAATTCTTTAAGACACTTCCCACAAATTGACAGTCCCTTATTTAACTGATAATTTTCTTATTATGATGTTCAAGACGTCATGCCACATACAAAGCACAGATCCTTGAGCACAGTCATGTTTTCTAACGGGATCTGTTAAAGTTTTTACCTCGGTTTCAGAAATAGATCAAGAGTGCCCTCTACAGACTAACACTGATAGATCTCTATCCTATCCCTGGATTAACAAAGTGTAATACATCTAAATCAGATTAGATGTATTTTGTCAGAGATGGGTAGTGAATGACTCCATGTTCTCTGTTACGTCTACTCAAGTACATTCTAATGGATCTGAACATTCCTGAATATTTTCAAAGAACAATATTTTTACTTTTAAGTAATTGACCTTTTACATATTTTATTATAATAATGTTTTATAACATTTAGTTCTCTTGTACTTAATTTCTGCTATTATTTCAGCTCCTGAACAGCTTTACTCTCACTTTAGCCTTTTATTTTATATTCCTAGTGTCAGAGAAGTGTCAGATCCTCTGCTGATGGATACTAGATGCACTAAGATGTTTCACTGCAGTTACTATAAGTTCAGAGATTTTTGAGCCACTATGTTTGTTATGTGGGTAAAATGCACAGGTTCCTATTCTTTTATGAACTATTGCAGTATGCCTCCTGTTGCTGTTGTAAAATAAAATGTTGTGTAGTTTAACATTTCCAAGGTATAATAAAATTATTTATATGTATTATTTCTTACATTTTCTCCAAACATTGTTTTGTTTGGAATTTTGAATCAAGTGTGGTATATAAATCAATAGTGACACATTTTACACGGACACACTCCCACAAATTACAAAAGCAATAACCAGCAAAAAATGATGCAGTCTCATGTTTCCATTGCTGTATATTGGTTTCACACTACTTTCACTTATAATTAACTAATATTTTCACAGACTTCCCTATGTATTTTATTAAAATTCATATCTTGACATCACATGGGTATATTAAATGAAATAGCTACAGGGCTTCCTCTTTATGGTCAGTACCTAGAGGTTAAAAAAAAGATTATGTACATTATCCAGAATGTGATAAATGAAATGTGATAAATGAAAGTGTGCACCCTGCCTTCAACTTCAGTCCAGAGTAACTGAGTTTGAAAATCGCATATTAATACAAACTAAGTTTAAACTAAAACAAATTTCAGTGTTTGCGTTTCTTCATTTTTTCTACATTGGTTGCATAGAACCATTAGATTTATATTTAAAAAATCTAAGTAGCCTATACAGTATTTCCATATATTAAACAAAATAAAAAATTCAACAAACAACACCAACATGTATATTTTCCCTATATCATTTTTTTTTTTCATTTAAGCACAATGTTCTCAAAGCTATCTCCTCAAAATAGGACCTGGTTCTGAATCGGGTCTGAATGAAGGTCCACACTTTAATTCTTCACTCTCATTACTACAGAACTTACACAATCTTTTCGGAGTAGTCATCCAATAATTCACTGTGGGAATTCATATTCATTACTGAATAATTCATTGTAGATATTGGCTAAATCTTAGTATTAATAATTACATCATTCATAATTCATGGTAGTTACTCAACATTTTTTCACAACAGATACGGCTTAATAAGGGGTTTTGGTATGAGCTACGAGTCGGCCGTCTTTCAAACCCACCATCAGCTAAACAGCTGGACCACCATTAACCAGCTGCTGGACCAGCGGTAAACAGCTGGAGCTGGAGCTCTCCATACAGACTTTAATCCACATGTGAACAAAGAGTTCACCCTGGAAGATGAACACGCACACGCACTCGGCTCGGAACAGAGCTAGGTGCTTGTGTCTGCATGGGGGTGGCGTCGTAGGGGCTTAAATTCCATCTGGCGTTATGAAGCGTGCACCCTCCTCCGGCCTTACGGTGGGTGTTTGACTGTGACAATGCCAGTGTGGGAGCAGGGCAGTAATTAAAATCAGGAGGATAATTGGAATCTTTTTGTTGCATATAACACAGCCCATCTGTTGCTGTCTGAAATCCGCTCAGACCATCTTCTCTGTCTGCCTACACCCCTACTCACACTCACACTCGCGACACTGACCTGAATTATTGCTTTTGGTTTGGTACAGGAACAGACGAAGATAAAAGAGAAGTGAATAAAGCCAGTTTTGGTCTCTGTAATAGTGAGAAGTGCTGAAAATATAGGCAACACAGATAGCTAAAAACAAGTAGGGGAACTAGTAGGGCTAAGACCTTCAAGTTAAATAGGTTTATAGGCATTACAGCCATATACACAGTACACAGAGAAATGATGTGCAACACCTGAACAAAAAGAGAAACACCACTAGACTACCTAAGGACAAAATGCACTGTATGGACAAAGGTACTGATATACACCTGTTTTTCACTTCCAGTGAAGGACAATCTTAATGCTTCAGTATAGCAAGACATTTTGGACAACGACAGTCTTCCAACTTTGTGGACACAGTTTGGGGAAGAACCTTTTCTATTCCAGCATGAGTCCCAGTGCACAAAGTGAGCTCCACGAAGACATGGTTGGATGAGTTCAGTGTGGAAGAACTTGACTGGTCCACACGGAGTCCTGACCTCAACCCCATCCAACACCTTTGGGGTGAACTGGAACAGAGATTGTGAGCCAGACCTTCTCGTCCAACATCAGTGTCTGACCTCATAAATGTTCTACAGAATGAACAGACACAAATTCCCACAGAAGCTCCAAAATCTTGCAGAAAGCTTTCCAAGAAGAGTGGAAGTTGTTATAGCTGCGAAGGGGGGACCAACTCTATATTCTATAGATTTGAATGTAATGTCATTAAAGTCCCTGTTGGTGTAATGGTCAGGCTTCCCAATAATTTTGTCCATAAAATGTATACAGCATGCAAAGAGAGCAGGAAAGAACATGCAAGAAAAACACAAGCAGCAAAACAATATGACAAGACATTTAGTGCAACTGATGACTGAATGAACACAATATTATGACAGATATTGTATTCTAGCAGTGGAGTCATCAGGAGTGCAAAAATGCAGATACGGGGGGAAGACAGCTATAAATAATAATTGTGCTAATAACTGCAGCAGGACGGCCGTATATAATATATAGAGGGATGTTGACAGTAGCAGTTGTTTAAGGCAGTATATGAACTGTGCAAGGAGAGGAAGTTGTTTAGTTCAGGGATGTGTTTGTGCGTGTTTTTGTGTGTGTGCTTGCGTAGGTACAGCTTATGAGTCAGTTCAATTCTAATTGCGAAGTCTGATGGCCTGAGGGACAAAACTGTTTCCCGTTCTGGCAGTGGAGGCCCCGTATGCTACAGAACCGTTTGCAAGGAGAGAGGAGGGAGAAGGGAATGTGTGAGGTTGGCGTGGTGGTACTGCTCCTGATGTTGACTGACTGAGGTCTCCCAGTCAGGAAGTCCAGGAGCCAGTTACAGAGAGAGGTGTTCAATCCCAGCAGTCTCAGCTTCCCAATCAGATGCTTAGGAATGGTGGTGTTGAATGCTGAACTGAAGTCTTTGAACAGCATTCTCACATGTGTCCTTTTTTCCAGGTGGAGGGTGCTGGTGGTGCATCCATAGAGTGGTTGGGATGATATACAAACTGCAGGGGGTCCATGACAAGCCTCTTAAAACACTTCAAGATGATTGTTGCAAGTTTGACGGGGCGATAGTCATTCAGGCAGTACATTGACAACTTCTTCGGCACAGGAATGGTTGTGGCTTTAAAGTACATCGGAAGGACGGTGGTGCTCAGAGAGATATTGAAGATGTTTGTGAGATCTGCCAGCTGGTCTACACAACAAGCAAAACACAAGCAGCAATGTTGTCTGGTCCGTGGGGTGAGTTCTCCTCACATCATCCATGATCAGAAGGATCACCTGGTTGTTGGTGGTCTTCCTTGCTGCCATGTCATGTTGTCCTTCTATCCATGCATAGAAGTGATTCAGCACATCTCGAAGGGAGGCCTCACCCTCACTGGAAGGTAAAGATGTCCTGTAGTTGGCGATGGCCTGGATACCCGATCACATGCGCCATATGTCCCCATTGTCCTGGAAGTGGCTGTGGATTTTCTGGGCATGTGCTTTACTGCTCTGATGACGCTTGCTGCTCTCAGGGTATCACCTGATCCTGGTCCGAGTGCAAGCAGTCTTGAAAAGCAGAGATGGTACTTCTTTTGATTGGCTGATGAGCATAATGGACAGTTGATTGGAGAAGCCAAGGTGGGGCCGGCGCTCATGTGCCTGTGATGTTTGTGTAAATATTAAGGCTGTAACGACACACCAAACCCACGATTCGGTTCATTTAGCGATTTTTGACTCACAATTCTGTTTGTATCACAATTCATTTGCGGTGAAGGAGAGGAGAAATTCTGAGGTGCTATTTTGTTTGGAGACACCTTATCTTTACCCCAAAAGTATAAACCAATAAACACTTAAATACCGCTTCCTTTCCATTCATACTGAGGACAAGGCTTCGGTGAACCGCACGAGGA
>JBBPCY010103917.1:0-20013 GCA_037974405.1 Brachyalestes nurse | reverse complement strand
ATTCCAGATGATCAGGCGGTGATCAGTATACTGGTGGTGCTGAATGCTGAGTGGTTGGAACTCCTTTATGTAGGCTCTGGGTATCTTTAGGCACTTTAGGTTCCCATTTCTTTCATTTAATCTACTCAATGTGCCAAAGATGAGACAGTTTGACAGGAATGAAAAAGTATTTTTACACCAACAAGGCGATTCAAAGCAAAATACAAAGAAATGAGGAGGTCAAGACTTTCACACAGTGCTGTAGATTATATACATAAGTTGGAACACTTGGATTAGTCAAATAAAACAAATTAAAGGACAGAAATAAGTGGAAGCTCTGTGATTGGAACCACTGGACATTTACACCATCTGCTTTTACAAGCTACAAAGCACATTAAATGCTCGCCTGAGTTTCAATATGAATGGCAGAAGTTTCTAGAAAATGCTTCGAACCACAAATCGGCTTCAAATTTCAAACTGCCGCCACCTTTTGGAAATTAAACAAAATAAATCCCAAACAAAAAATGAAGATATCAGATAAAATGTCAGATACTCGGCAGCCCTTGTGAAAACACACAGTTTTAATAGAGAGATCAAAATCAAAATACTTTTAAGATGAATTTCATCTGCAAAACAACACCGAACATTAGAATTACATGGAAAATACACTGAAAATGCACAAAAAAATATACCAAAATCAAAAGCACATCACTGAGGTCCATAAACACATCAGTGTGGCACAGCAATTAAAAAACACAGCTGGAGCCAAAAACAGCTGGAAAACAGCAGCATTTCAACCTGAAGTATAAAAGCTAAGAGAAAGACTGAATGAAGAGCAATAAAGGGGACGTTCACTTTTTCACTCACACACTTACAACAATCCAAAACTGACACCATCACTGCACTTAGGGAAAAAACACAAACAAGAAAAGCAGCATCTGTTCCCAAAGCGTCGGCTGATCACTGAGAGTCCAAGAGAATATAACTGTCCTCTCTCTCTCTCTCTGGGTGGGTAGGGTGGTCCTCCCTCTCCCCCATCACTCAGTATAACTGTCCTCTCTCTCTCTGGGTGGGTAAGGTGGTCCTCCCTCTCCCCCATCACTCAGGAGAACTGTCCCCTCTCTCTTTGGGCGGATAAGGTGGTCCGCCCCGTCCCCCTCCCCATCACATGGAAACACCCCACAAAAACAGGAATATACACCGAGGATTTTCTCACCGGTGGGAAAACTGCTGTAAAGTCATTGTTCTGAAGATAAAAGCCATGAAACACTTCAAAGCAGCTGAGCAGCAGTGAGGGGTGTGTTTGTTGGAGGTTGTGTGTTTTCAGAGTCACTCCGGTGGGCTGGGGTTGATTCTGATACAGGCAGTGATAAGGATGTCTGCAGCTGTGTTTTTCCTTCTTCTCTGGCCGAAGTGCTTCTCAAACAGAATGAGCAGTAAATACAGGACCATTAGGGGTGGCTGGCCTGTAACTACACCCCTCTCTCTCTTTCAGAACTAAATAAAGATTGATCATAATCTAAGTCATTAGTGTTATTGTGGAAGCAACCACAATATTGTTATAAGTTATTTATTATTGTTATTTTTTATTATTGTTATTATTATTATAGTAGTATAGCCGGAATTTGGCACGCCTTCTCCCCCTGCAGTTTTAGAAAAATTCGATTTTTGTGCTCAAAACTCCTCATTAATGGGGAGAGAGAACAGAGGGTTGAGTCGCCTTAAAAGTCTGTAGCAGAGAGAGAGTCTGTGGTGTCATGGCTACAGCAACAAATCAGTCCTGCGGACCAAAACACACAGCAGACTTATAAACTGACTTCAAGACACTAAAACTCAGGTCAGTAGTATAAGAAGACATGTGTCGCTGTTTGTTGTGGTTTAATTAAAGATAATTATGTGTGCGCTTTTCCCACTTGTTTTTGGGCGAGAGCGGTTTGCTCCACCTGTTTTCTTAACCATAAATGTCTTTGTAATAGACAGTCAATGCCCCCCTCTGTAGTTCAACAGCAAAACAAGGTACTGAATGAAGAGAGTCAGGACAGGTGCTGGCTCGCTACCCCACTGTGAGTGGGATTCTTTTTTTAACAAAATCTTACTTTGGCCTTAAAGCCAATTTTTGACTCTTCACACTTCACATTTCCTTGCGGAAATGCAATCTATTTCTTTCTGCTGTAACAAACATCTGAAAGCTGATTGTTTTGGGATCTTGTGAACCGCAGCGCCCCTTACAGGCAGTAAGAAGTGTAAGAGCTGGCTAAAAAGGGGCTGATTTATTTCCAGCCCAAGATGTAGATTAATTCAGCCTGTCATTCTGTGTGTGTGTGTGTGTGCATGTGTGTGTGTATGAGTGTGTGTGTTTAATACGATATGGTAAAAGTTCTGTTTACTCTAATTCTGTTCTATACACAACGGTTTGAGCTCAAAATGACCCCAAAAACCTCTGTAATTTAAAAACAGTTTAAGAGAGTGGGTGTGTCCATAACCTAAGCCCTGCCTCCTCCGACCCACTTTACTCTGATAGGCCGCACGCACATGCAAGCAAGAGTAGATCGGAATAGCTACCCAGAATGCTGTAAAATAGAACATAAATTCAAATATAAACATTTTAATTAAAAAACATATTAACACACCAGAAAATGTCTTTACTTTTTTGTGATGTCACAAACACCAACACATCCATATGTCCAGCCTACAGTGCTCTCGCTCCGTCCACTCACTCCAAAATTATTAAGGAGTGTTTCAGCCCAGATTTCTTTTAGAATGAAGTGCAGTACACACAGCCAATCAGAACAGAGTTCATTTACATATATCAGTCTTAGAGGCACAGCTTGTTTAATTCTGAGGGATGAAAAAGGTTGTAAAAATAAGAATATCAAATTGTTTAGTTTAACAACAAAATCATTGTTGGATTCCTTATATGATCCATAGTGTGAGTATTAAAAGCCCCCCTGTGCTTTTCTATAGTGCTGTAAAATAAGTCTGTAATATTATTTTCTGTATATAATATTGCGGAAGTGCTGTCTTACGGCTGTCTATGGTATGTGTTTTTGTTCCAGTAGACCAGTATGGCTCTTTGGAGTGGATGAACTGTCCTGTAAGATCTTATCTGTTGGTTTAGTCTGGAGAGAGGCTGAGTTGAGATTCCTGGAGGAACCTTGTGATGTTCTGGTGTTTACAGGGATCGTGATAAAGTTCTTCCTGGTGTTGATGCTGGAGATCATTGGTCTCCGGGGCTCCTCTCTGCTTGGCCTGTGCTCCGGCACATCGCCACGGTGATGCCTCCAGCATCCCAGGGCTTGGAGTGTTTGAACCAATCAGAATAAAGTGGATGGTTGCCCGGACGACGGAGCGGCGGGCCTGATTGGGCGTTGGCTGATCTCGCCCTTGCTGTGCTGAGATAAGTGCATTTCAGTTTGGGTGGAGAGAGAGAGAAGGGGGTGGGGTTAGAGGGAGAGAGAGAGGGAGAGAGAGAGAGACAGACAGAGAGAGAGGGAGAGAGAGAGAGGAGAAAAGGAGAAGATGGCAGGAAGTGTGGAGCTGTAGGATTTCCTCTCCGGAGCAGTGTGGAGATCCTGGCCTGAGCTGGTTTGTTGTGACTTTATTTTCTTTTCTTCTTATCTTCTGTTCTCGTTTCCCTCCTCCTCCACTGTTCATGTGCGGTCATGTGCTTTTTTTTTCTTTTCTTTTTTTCTTTTTATTTTTGAAGCGAGGCTGGTAGAAATTGATAGCAGGTACAGTGCGCGGGTACAGTTTGAAACTAAAAAAACTGGTCTCAAGATTTATTTTCATTACTTTTCCATAATAATTATATAATACTAATAATGGATCTAAAACAACTTTTCAAATGATTTACTATTATACAATGATTGAGTGTCTACTATAAATTGATTGGTTTATCACTACTATGAATGATTCAGTATCTGTTATGAATATTTCAGTATCTACTATCATGAATGTTTCAGGATCTAAAATGAATAGTTCAGTATGTATTATGAGTGATATAGTATTTTACAGTATGTCTAGTATTTTAATATAATTTACCGCTTTATCATTAAATATCTACTATGAATTTTTCAGTACCTACTGTGAATTATTCATTGTCTACTATAAATTATTCAGCACCTACTGAGAAAATACAGAACCAGAGATAACACAGTTTAAATTATATTAATGGGCAGGGCTGCATGCATTTGGTTTCTGTTTCCCAGAATGTGTGTGTGTGTGTGTGTGTGTGTGTGTGTGTGTGTGTGTGTGCGCGCGTGTGTGTTACAGTAGTGTGTGGCTCGTTGTGCTGTTTACTCATGGGTGCTGCAGCTCAGGGTCAGGAAAAAATATATCACAAAGTATAATAAAATTCTGAAGACCTGAAATACTGAAGAGTTGAAGATCTGTAGACCTGAACATCTGTAGACCTAAAAATACTAAAGACCTGAAGATCTGTAGATCTGAAGACCTGTAGACCTAAAAATACTAAAGACCTGGAGATCTGTGGACCTAAAATACTAAAGACCTGAAGATCTGTAGACCTAAAATACTAAAGTCCTGAAGATCTGTAGACCTAAAAATACTAAAGACCTGAAGATCTGTAGACCTAAAATACTAAAGTCCTGAAGATCTGTAGACCTGAAAATACTGAAGACCTGAAAATACAGAAGACCTCTGGATCAGCAGACCTGGATATCTGAAGACCTTAAAAGTCATCACACCTAATATTCAATATATAATTACATATTTAGTTGTTTTAATGTATTAATTACACAATACATAGGAACAAAGAGGATGTTTTTCATTTTACAAAAACAAGAAATACAACAATAACCACACACAAAATTTCAGCTTCTAAAATGGCCAGTAATTAGTGAGGTAGTTACTGAATGCCCACTTAAATCCTATCATTACAGGTATTATATACATACAGGGAGAGGACAGTTATACTGTGTGATGGGGAGAGGGAGGACCACCCTACCCACCCAGAGAAAGAGGACAGTTATACTGTGTGATGGGGAGAGGGAGGACCACCCTACCCACCCAGAGAGAGGGAACAGTTATACTGAGTGATGATACACTCAGTGAAGATTTTATGAGTGTCACTGGATTTTATACCGGCTCATTACCACTGGCTCCTCGGGCCGTTTCCACATTCAACCAATTTTTGTCACGTCTCAGCAATTCTCAGTCTTTTGCATCTAGTTGGTTTATTATTATAGTTAGCATTCTTTTGCTGTTTTCTGCCTGGAAAACTGATTTATCTTTGTCAGATTGAGTAGATTAAATCAAAGAAATGGGAACAAACTGTGAAGAGCCTACAGATACAAGGAGCCTAGATAAAGGAGTTCCAACCACTCAGCATTCAGCTCCACCAGTATACTGATCACCGCCTGATCATCTGGAATCATCTGTACCTGTTTCTTCACTGGTTCAGGCCTTAAGTTAGATGTGCTTTGTTCTGCTTGAGTGATTCATACATAGGTTTCTGTTTGTCTCAATAAATAGGACTGGGCCTATTTATTACTTGTTTTTGCTCTCAGTATAGAAATGAATGCACTTCTGTAATCTGTTGTTTTTTTTTCATGTTTGGTTCTTTGTACCTAATTTAGACCATTTTCTTATCCAAGATGAGCACAGATTTGGTTCTAGAGTCTGTGGGGAAATGTGTGTTCACAGTTTAGATACGCACGCACACACCGTGTCTGGGTGGGGTTTCCTTAGAGAGGCCCTGTGTACCCTCAGTCATGATCTGTTCCTCAGGACGGAAGTAGATGTTGGCCTTCCAGGTTAATAGTTATTATTTTTATTATTACAGTTATTATTATAGTTGTTATAGTTATTATAATTATTATGATAGCTGTTATCATTCTTGTATTTATTATTATAGTTAGAGTTCTAGTTATTATTAGAGTTATCATAGTATTATTCTATTTATTTTAGTATTTGGTATAGGCATTATTATTGTCATTAGTACAGCTATATTGTAGTTATTATAGTTACTATATTTACTATTATAGTTATTCTAATTAGTTGTATAGTTGTAGTTTAAGTTATAATAATTACTTAAAATGTACAGAAATGATTATAGTTAGTTATTATTGTTAGTTATAATAGTATTATGATAGTGTTAATTATTTTATTATGACAAATATTATTGTAGTTGTCATAGTTATTATTATAGTTATTGTGTTTATTGTGATAGTTACTATGAGTCGTCTTAGTAGGCATTATTATAGTTAATATTATATTTACTGGTATAGTTACTGTAGCCATTTTTATAGTCATTATTACAGTTATTGTTCTTGTTATTATAATATGTCTACTGTGATTAATTCTTGAAGGCTAGCCCAAAACAGGAGGGTTTTTTTCTTGCTGTGTCACTGGTGTACAGTGTTTTCAGAGCTCCCCCTTGCCCTCAGAGAGCCCCACCCACTTTCCTCTGAGAACTTAGTGTTCAATGAAATCAGCTTTGCAGCTTCCAGTCTGGTGTTTGTGCAGCCACATGAGGATCCATTAAGACCAGTGTGAAATATGAGCCTGTTTTACTCGGCGGATGCGGGTCAGCTGTGCCCTGCGCGGCTCTGTGTGTTTCATGGAGCTGCACCAGCAGCACCGGGAGCACCGTTTTAGGACAAAGATGACTACTGAATGAGTCGCCAAATCTTAAATTTCTCTCCTGTGAGGCAATTGACGTGCGTCAACCTCACAAATTTACATCATTCTGTACCAAGAGGAAATACTATAAATATATCAGATTGTATTATATTAGATGCTAGCTATTCATTTTCTGTTCTGCCTTTGGATTGAACCCCTTTCTGCCACCCCCTAGTGGCCATTCAGCCCCCTCGTGGGCATTTCCCCCCCTGGTGGCCGTTCCGGCCCTAGTGATCAACCTGCCTCCTAGGGGCCATTTCACCCCGTAGTGGCCATTCCACCCCCCCAGTGACCATTCCAGCCCCTTGTGGCCATTTCACCCCCTAGTGGTCATTCCATCCCCCCAGTGACCATTCCACCCCCTAGCGGCCATTCTGTCCCCCCCTGACTATTCTGCCCCCCAGCGGTCATTCTGCCCCCTAATGGCATTTCTGCCCCTTAGTGACCTTTCCTCCACCTAGTGACCATTCCGCCCCATAGTAGTCATTCTGCAGGTGGAATGGAAGTTGACTCTTCGAATATTTTTATTAGTAGTAATTAATTTAAAACCTTCCAATTCAAAGGAGGGATCTCTTGAACAAATGAGGGATCTACTTTTCACGGCTGCTGTAAAAAGAGTTTCAGAGGACTGTTAATGATTGTGTTTTTGTGATGTTTGATGGTCTGCTGGTTTGCCAGCAGGTCTTTGGCACGGATTTTAGTTTAAAGACAGTAAAGAGCACTGTGCAGAGCAGATCAATAGAAAGTGTTTTTACTAATAAAACCTGCTGTCGTCTTGCAGAGTGTGTTTAGTGTAGTAGTGTTAATGTAATCCACACCAGCCACTTCTTCAACTCACTCTGGGAGGCAGAGAGGAGCTTTAACTCTCTCTGAGTTGAGGCTCCTTGAGGTGATGTGCAGGAACATGATCCCACTGAGCTCGTTCATCTCACCTCAGGAGAATAGAGATAATTCAGATAAAAATATAATTTTCCCCTCATTACCCCAAATTTGTGAGTTGCCTTGAAACTACGAGGGTGATGTGGCTAACGACGTGGGTAATGCTCCACCAGTTAGCATAGTGCCTGAATTTTCACACTCTTGACTAATAGATTTGCTTCCGTGGTTTCTGACATAGTCATAACCTGAAATTGTTATTATAATAAGAGTGGACAAATAGACAGCTGCTACTGTGTTTACTTGTGCTAACGTAGCTTGAGTGCATTTTATGGGTAACAGAGAGTTGTACAATGTCAGAAACTCCATAAGTGAGTCTATTAGAAATCACTGAATGCAGGGCGGCCAACTCACATGTGACAGTCATGCAGTTGACACAGATCTCATGTCTTTTCTCACGCTAACTTGTCATATTTGCATCCTGCGATGTTCCTCCAAACTAATCACAGTGAAGCAGCATGGCAGTTTTTTAGCCAATCACACTGCAGCTGCTTTCCAGTGTTTCAGCGAATCACAATGGAGCTGCTTGTGAGTCTTTCAGCCAATCACAGTGGAGCTGCATTCCAATGTTTCAGCCAATCGCAATGGAGCTGATCTTTAACGTTTCAGCCAATCACAATGGAGCAATGTTCCAGCATTTCAACCAGTCACAAAGGAGCTTCTGTAAAGTAGCCAACACCCCCCAATCCACTCACCCTGAAACAAATCTTACTCAAAACTGAAAACCCCCAGATCCCACAGGGTTTAGGGCCTCTTAAACCAGGTCCCTGTGGAAGAACAAATCAGGCTCTTAATCAAGATTAAAAGTCTTTCGGCAGCGGTGCGTCCCACAGAGCCTGTCTGAAAGGGGGAGTTGTAATAGAACTTGAATTGGGGCGAGTCTGGTGCAGATGGGTCCTCCCCACGGCAACACAGCGCCATTGGTCTTGTTGACGGTGATCAATCATGTGAGCCAGGCAGCGTTGTGATTAGCGCACACGTTAGTATCGCCCTTCACGCCTCAGCGAATGCAACCCAAGACAAACGTCCACCTTGTTAACCGACCAGGACAAGAATCCGCAGGCACTAGATGGGATTAGACAAGGCACTGGTTAAGGAATTTGTGAGGAAAACAGCAAAAAATAGTGTTGATACTGAGCAGAATTGATATTTTAAAAAATGCATAAGTGGACAAAGGCATTTTTGCATTAGTGATATGACACGTACCATGGAGGCCCATTCGTAAAACTGTTAACAGATAATACAAGATACAAATAATACTCATATTTTATACTAAACGCTATGATTTGTCAGGGGGTTTGTTGACACATTGGAACCTTCTGTAATAGTAATCCAGTATCCCAAATGCAGTTAGCAAATAAAACAGTTTCTTACTTTGTGGTCAGAAAACTGTGTGCCCCCCTTGCCCTCTCCTGAGAGACTCTTATTTACCGTCACAGTTAATGGTAAACAAAACACATCTGAATGCAGGCTATCAGAGTAAAGTAGATGGGTGGATGTGGATGACGCCCAAGCTGAACTGATTGGAGTTGGTAAATTAAATGAGGCTACAATTCTTTACAGCTGTTTTTTTAGATTATTTCTGTTATTAAAAATGGAACCAGATTGTGACCTCAGAGTCAAAGATCATATTAAACCTGAAAACATGCATCATTACACTCCTGTTATTCGCGGTTTGTTTGTTTTTAAGTAAGTCCATGCTGAGTGAATGGCCTCCATTCAGTTTGTGAATGGAAAACATTAAGGGCATCTGAGCGTCACATGGTGCAGAAACAAAGCCGTTCGATCCTCCTCAGCCTTTGGAGGAACCATCAGCTGCTTTTCGCAGCTAAAGCACTTTTATCTTCCCTGTTCTGGAGGAAAGAGCTCAGAAAGCCTCTAGGCCGTCAGACCCTGGTCTCTTCTTCAGGCTCCTGTCGTTAAATATGCACACAGAACTGAAATAATGAGTTACAGCTAATTAGCACTCAGAGTGAAGGAGCAAGAACCGCTTTTCTGTCTGCTCTTCTTCCTTCTGCCTGAGTCTGGGGGCTGTTCCATTAATTATGGAGAGTTTTTGTTTTAGTTCGGTTGAATGGCTATATAGGACCACCATCAGAATCTGGATCACTGAGCTAAGATCTGCATGTTTCTTATTTCTTACAGTATATATATATAAAAGCTATATATCGGTACATTGTACATATCCTGTACATGTACTATGTATTGTTTACCTCAGATATGTTATATTTATATAGAGATATTGGGTAATAGGTTTATTCCTGCCCCGTTGGAATTATTAATATGTTATAGATTTCATATATTACTATAATTAAAGAAATATAAATACTATAATTCTGTAATAGGGTAAGAAGCTGCTGATTCCCAGGCCTGTGAGAATCAGAGTGTGTGTTTTTCTGAGCGTCTGGTCAAGGTGAACCAGACTGGAGGAGACTGTCCGTCTCCCCTCCCCCACACACTTCCGCCGATCAGACAGAACGTCCCTCGTAAGATGAGTCTGCATCTCCTTCCAGCTGGCAGACATGAACACAAGAGAGGCAAAACAGGGCTGAATACAGAGTGAACTATCAATCCCAAATCACAACGCAAAAACACCAAGGACGAGAGAAACTGAGCACAAACATAAGTCCAAAACCACAGAGCAGAAACACCAAGAACCAACAAAAGTAGACTGAACACAGGTGTCTATATACACACTAAGCAAACAGGTGGGAAACTAGTGAGGAGGCAGGGGCGGAAACCCCTCCAAATTCGTGGAAAATGCATATATACTCCACTTTTTTTACTTTTTTCGTGACAATATATAATTTTTCATGCATTTTTGTGCTAAATATAAAAAAAATATAATTTACTAATTTTGTGACATAAATATTATCGTAAATTCAGCTAAATTTTTTGGTACTGTCGAAAGAACACAAAGGAAGCGCGTCTTGGGATGGTAAAATATCGCCATACTCAGAAGCGGGAGGTTTGAAAGTAGCCAATCCGAGAGCGTTATTAATTTCTCCTTGCTGCTGTTTGGCTGCTGCCCTGTGATGCATCTCTGGATTCACGCGTCAGAACAGATTTCTGCATAGAGCTATCTCGAGTGTTCTCGTGTTTTTCATTTTATTCTTCTTAAAGCCCTGTATTTTTATTACTGTAAATTAAATTCAATTATTACTGTATTTACCTACTTATACCAAAGAAAACAACACCACATATCAAAGAAAACACGGTTGCATGAATTACAGTACAGTCTGTACAGGGGTAACATCAGTATTTTACATTCTAGCACTGCGGGAGACAGCAGTTCAGTGTAAACTGTACAGTATGAATACAGGTTTACCTTTACATGTTCTTTAAGGGTCATGTCTTACGCTGAGTTTAAAATGAAATTAAAGTATTTTGGGGGCATATTTAGAGTTTACACTATAAAAATAGGCATTTATACACATTTTTACCACATCACAAATTTGTGGTTTTTCACAACTCACAGGTGCTCTTGGAACGTAACTCACATGAATTTTGCCAGTCTCACACTCTTCCCAGCCTGTTTCTGACTATTATCTCCTGCTTCTTAAATTCAGCTCCTGAGAAAGAGCCTCCTCTAATCTCAGCCCGATCCCAATTTAAGATAAAATTTATTTTCTCTCATTGCTCTGATCTTCATTAATCTCGGATCATCAGATCTGATAAATCAGAAGATCCATGTAAAAACTTTCTTATGAGTCTGAACAACAAATGAAAAGCCGAAGAGAAGCCGCTGAAAACAGCAGAACTTCTGTCTTATGCTGATTTTTTCTTTTACTCCTGATTTCTCCTAAAGGGGGCTTTAGGAGAAACAAGTCAGACTTAATAATCTCCAGATAAGAAGATGATTTATTTCTGGTGAGACGAAGAAAAGACTTTTGTGAGCAGTAAAATCTCCCTCAGGTTTCTGTAATCTTTAATAGGCTTGACGACGTGATTTCAGACATTGGATGACTCACTGTTATCTAGAACCAAGAACTGAGGACAGTCATTAAAGGCCTGGATTTTTAGTGTGTTATGCACTTTAGATGAGGGAACATTTATATAAATGACATTTTCTGCTGAATTTTGGCTTAAAAGTGCACTCTGGGGGCAAACCTTTTGAAGTGTGTGTGTGTGTGAATAATAAAGAGAGTCTGGTGCTGGGGGGGAGGTTGTTAGGGGGTGTAATTAAAGATATTAACGCAGTGGGAGTTTCATTGTGTTATTGATACGTGCTGATACAGTAAGTCTGCTGTTCTTTGTCCAGGATAAACTGAACAAATTTATCCAGAATGAAAATTAATTTCTTCTTTTTGTGTTTTTTCACTCAGCTGTCTGTCCTGCAGGAGTAGAGAGATCTTTATCAAGGGTCGCTGGTCATGGTAAGCTGGTGTTTCTTCTCATCTTAATGCTCATCGTCGTCAGTAGCTTGATATGCATCATTACATTCAACATACTGCAGCCAAGGTCTGCTGTTTTTTCTTATCACTCAGAGGCTTTTCTGTAAAGCTACTCCGCTCCTCTGGACTGGACGACTCCCTGCAGGGCTAGCATCACCCATGTTAGCTAGAAGATGCCATTTCAGATGGCCGTGCGTAGCGCTAGTACTTTTATTGTACAGATTGTGCAGGTCGGCGTGCTGGTTGTGTGGTCTAGAGTGAAGAGTCTCCACACATGGGATGTGTGTCTGTCACCTACTGCCTCTGCTGCCATGTCTCTCGTCTTGTTGCGGTCTTGTGTTTAGATTCCCCTCCACGCGCCAACGTTCGTTACCGCCCTTTTTATGCAGTGACCTCTGACGTTGACACATCGACAAATTGGCTTTTCTGTTATTGCTCTAATAGAGACCCTTTTTTCGATTTGTACAATTTGCGGTAGTGTGTGTGTGTAAAATGCACAGGTTGCTGTTGTTTTATAAACTATAGCAGTGTGAGCTGTGTAAAACATAAGAAAATGCCTCCATATGTGCTGTAAGTGCAGTAGTGTTTGTATAGAAGCTTTTCTATGTGCTGTATTCCAGAGTCACACATGCACACACTATGCTCATTACTATTACTATTTTAATTGCTGCAGTTAAAATAATGTAAGAGTGTTGTGTTGTTTAACATTTCCAGGGTATAATAAATTTATATTATTATTTTTACATTATTTGTACATTTTTTCCAAAACCTTTATGTTTCGAATTTTGAATCAAGTGTGGTCAATAGTGTATAATAGAATAGTGACATGCACATTTTACACAGACACACTCCCACAAATTATAAATGCAATAGTCAGAAAAAAGGTCTCTCATTTTTTTCCCCATAGCCGTATATATATATGTGTGCTTTTATGTGTGTGTAAATAAATATTTGTGTTATACATGTTATAATGTAATTGCACATAATAGCAATTAGTGTTAAATATATTCAGAATAACATATTCTAATGATCTGTGTAGCTGTTTGTGTCTGTCTCTCTCTCTTAGGGAATATATGTAACCCTGATTGCTATTATGTGCAATTACATTCAAACTTGTAGAACAAAAATACGTATTTCCTTCTGTAGGTGATCATTTTCAGCCTTTATGTCTTTATGTTCTCGTTCGGATAGTGCCATATAACTCTTTATTGTCTCATATGCCAAAATTCATTAACATTTTTAAATACGTTTACAGCAAAAATGTGTGAAATTAATTTAGATGAACTAATCAGAGAACTTGTAATTAATTTGATTCATTTTTTTAATCGCATGACACCCTGTCAAATGGCTCAAAAATACTTAATAAATACATCAGACAAAGCATCAGTCAGGAAACAATTAACATGTATGAATTGCTTTAGATTTCATTGAAATTCTAAATGAAATGTAGAGGCTTCGCTCTCTTCTCTCTCTGAGGCAGCAGAGGTTGATTCAGGTCAGATGCTATCAGATCAGATCCATCTTCTCATTTAGATCAGTTCTGGTGTGATAATGACATTTGGCCTTTCTCTGTGTCCCGCGGCAGGCAGGGACGGCTCCGTCCTCGCGGGGTCCCAGTGCTCCGGGATCTCCGGCCCCGTCTATCATGGTAGGATTTCAACATCTTTCTCTTCTTTAAGCAGCCTTGAGTTAAAAAAAGGGACTATATAATAATATATTATTATTATTTATTTATTTGTTTGTTTGTTTGTTTTATCAACACCAATATGGGCTTTAACCTGCAGCCACCTGCACATCTGCACACAGCAGTGATTTTTTGCTATTTTCATGTTTTTGAGCAGAATTAGTTACTATTTTAGACAAAATGTACGGTACTGTCCAAAAGTCTGGAACCACCACTAATTTTGTTGGTGCAAAAATACTATTTTCTGACTGATAATGTCGGAGGGCTGGGTGCTGTTACGGACGGCAGCCTGTAAACAATTTCCTTCGGGATAAATAAAGTAAAGTATTCTGATTTTGATTCTGTCTGTCAAACTGTCTTCTTTTTAGCATATTGAATAGATTAAATGAAAGAAATGGGAACAAATGAGCTGTACTGAACAGATATGGAGGAATATGGAATGGCCTCATTGTTTACAGTACAGTAAAACTAACCCCCCTATAGGGAGGCTGCACTTTAGCTGGGCTAACTCTCAGCTGTGTATCTGCATCTAAACGATGCTCTAGTGTAAACAGGTTGGGATTATAACCATTTTATTCTTACCATCCTTAGCTTCCCCACTTGTCTTTTTCTCCAACCCTCCCCACCCCCGCAGGCCAGGATGGACAATCAGGTGATTGGCTATAAGGATCTGGCGGCGATTCCTAAAGATAAAGCCATTCTGGAGGTGGAGCGTCCTGATCTGATGGTATACGAACCACATTTCAACATTTCGACTCTGGACCGAATTGGCTTGTCCCGCAGCAGAGAGGTCAGTACTGACCAGACGTACTGGATCAGAGAGTGGAATCGCAGCTTTCTGTGTTTTTCCAAGCTTCTTTGGAGATTATTGAAGTCTGACCTGTTTCTCCTAAACCATTCATTTAGGAGAAGTCAGGAGTAAATGACAAAAATCAACTTAATACAGAAGTTCTTCTGCTGTTCTCATCGGCTTCTCAGTTTTCTTCTCTTTAACAATTGTATGGAACTCAAAACTGTCTGACTTTGGTAGTTTTGAGACTTGAATTTGATCACTGAGACATATTTCAGATGTTGTTCAGATCATTTATAAGAAACAAAGTTTTCTTTAGGATCTTCTGGATTATCTGAAAGTCTGATGATCTGAGACAAATAAAGATCAGAGAAAAGAGAGAAAATAACTTTCATTTTAAGATCTTAGGATTTTAAGAGTTGAGGAACTGAATTTAAGAATTGGGAGAAAATGGTCAGAATCTCATATTAATGTTAAACTTGATGTTTGTATTGATCCTAGCGAGTGTGTGTATACTTCTATATCTCACTATCATTCTATGATTTTTCTCTTCTCTCTCTTTATCTCTTTTTTCTCACTATGTCTGATTTTTTCACTAAACCTCTCCCTTTCTTTCTTCTTCCCCTCTCTTTCCCTTTCACTTTTTCTTAATCTGTCTTTTTCACCCTTTCCTTCTCTTTTCTTTTCTTTCTCTCTAAACTCATCCATGTCTATTTCTCGCCTTCTCTTCTCTCTCCCTTTCTCCCCCTCTCTTTCTCTCTCTTATTTTCTTCTCTCTTCTCTGTTCCTCCCCAATCTCTATTTCTTTTTTGCTCTCTTTTACTCTATTTGTCTATTTCACTCTCTTCTCTCTTACTTTGTCTCTCACTCTTTCCTTCTTGCTTTTTTCTCTCACTCTCAATTTATCCCTGTCTCTTTCTCATCCTTTCTCTCTCTCTATCTCTCTCTCTCTCTCTTGCTCTCTTCCTCCCCTCTATTTTTCTCTCCTTCTCTGTCACTCTTTCTTTATCTATCTCTTTTTCATTTTCTGTCTCTCACTGTTTCCTTTTCTCTCTTTTTCTTTCTCTCTCTCTCAACACATCTATGTCTCTTTCTCTCCCCATCTTCTCTCTCTCTCTCTCTTTCTCTCTCTCTCTTTCTTTCTCTTTCTCTCTCTCTCTTTCTTTCTCTCTACAGAGATCGATGTCTCCTCACTCCATCTCGCCGCCTCCGTCCCCTGAGGTGAGACATAGTTGTTCTGGGCTTTTAAGTGATTATACACTGTTCTGCACACAAAAAAGGTTTTATATTAAACCGGAATATACATAAATGTTAGGTGTGATTGCTATAAAGCCCATGTTTGAAGACACACAAACAAAGAAGGCAAAACAAAGTTTGTGTTAAAAAAATTGCTCGTGCAAACCCCACTCTTCTGTGCCATCTCTTACCAAACCATTTATGGGTGAGGATGCCTGAATTCCCAGGCATTCGCAGGTTGATTATTAGTGCGTTGAGTCAGCAGTCACACTATTGTTCTTCTTAAATAATGATCAGGGGCAGAGTATTGATCATTTAAAAAATCAATTTTTGTGGCCGAGCCTCCTCCGATGTGAATGGGAGGGATAGAGTACAGTCGAGCTCCAATTTAAATCTGTGTGGTGAGAGAAACCGAGGACGGAACAAAAGCCAAAAAAAACAAAGGCGAAGAAACAAACATGTATCTATGTACTTTAGTATACAAGTGTATGCCTGACTCTCTTAAAATGCTGTTAGACTCCTGTTGACTTTGAGGTCGTTTCAGGACTTTGGGAACATTTATTCTGGCCTTTAATATTCTTTTGGACGTCTTTCAGATGACAGCAGCTCAAATAAAAGCATTTTAGCCTCAACTGCCAGTAGGAGTGGTTTACAGTGAGACATAAATCCACACTGATTTCAGCTTCAGCCTGCTGAGTAATACTGGCATGAAATTACCAAACTTACCTACTCAACAGAAATGATGTTTCTCTTGTCAGATTCTGAACTGCAGTTAAAGCGACAGTACAGTAAAAAAACAAATAAAATACGTGAGCAAGTCAGTTAAGAATTTCTGAATGGTATTAGGATGAGTTTTGGAAATGCGCTCATATTTGACTTGTTCTGCTGCTCAGATTTTTGCCTCCAGTGAAGCAAAGGCGTGGTCTGAGCAAGGATCTCCAGGAGGGTCAGCCATGGGTTCAACAGTTCAGCTCCGCAAGATCAGCACCTCCTCCAAAGGGCCCATACAACACTTCCACAGACCAGGTACACCAAACCACACCCTACCAACAGAGTCAGATACACCCTGTACCTGTACGGAGTCAGGTCCACCCCCCACCTGTACAGAGTCAGGTCCACCCCCCACCCGTACAGAGTCAGGTCCACCCCCACCTGGACAGAGCCAAACCCCCCACTTGGACAGAGTCAGGTCCACCGTCCACCTGTACAGAGTCAGATACACCTTCCACCTGTACAGAGTCAGATACACCTTCCACCTGTACAGAGTCAGATACACCCTCCACCTGTACAGAGTTAGATACACCTTCCACCTGTACAGAGTCAGATACACCCTTCACCTGTACAGAGTTAGGTACCATCCCGCCCCATCTGTAGGTAGCTGTAAGTTGTAACACTCTTGTTGTGATGACTTTTGTTTCAGACAATGGAGCCAACATCTACAAGAAGCCTCCCATTTACAAGAACGGTATCTATTCCTGCTTCTTTTATCTCTTAGGACTCTGCAGGTGATGTTCTGAGATTTTTTGATGATCTACTGGCGTGACGATATTTATGGTTAACAAACCCTTTTTATTCTGCACAGATGGAGCAGCATCCCATCATAAACAAAAAGAGGATGTCATCATCTTGTCCTCCAAGTTCCCAGCAGCCCAACCTCCTGACCCCAACCAGCCGTCCAAGATAGAGACTGAATACTGGCCCTGCCCACCCTCTCTGGCTAGCATGGGTAAGCAGCATTCCTTTTATAGATTTATGCTTTTTAATGCCTTGAGGAACAGTTCTCCAGGTTTCCTGAATGACTTTCAAAGACTCTCATTTTCAGTCCAGTCCCTGAATCTGTCTAGTTTCAGAGGAATGTTTTTTGTTTGTTAAGACACACAGTGACCTACGTATGAATCATTCAAGCAGAACAAAGGACATCTAACTTAAGTCCTGAACCAGTGCAGAAATAGATGATTCCAGATGATCAGGCGGTGATCAGTATACTGGTGGTGCTGAGTGGTTGGAACTCCTTTTTCTAGGCTCCTTGTATCATAGGCACTTTGCAGACTGTCACAGTAAAACATTTGTTCACACATTTCTTTCATTCAATCTACTAATTATGCCAAGCATGAACTATTACAGTATTTCTGCACAAGGTGATTTAAAGCAAAATATAAAGATATGAGGGTGACTCAAAACATTTGCACAGTACTACTATCTTCAGACTTTAAAGGCTCAGAGCTGTTTTGGAGGACCTACACAATATTAGACAGATAGTTCCAATGTTATGGCTGATGACACCAATACACCCCTTTGTGAGGTCTTTAGGTTCATTAGTGTCACTGCTGAGCTGGAAATGATCCACCACTCAATATCTCCTGCTCTCAGGACAGAATGGTCAGGATCTTAAAGCATTATCATTATGTGCCTTATTATCTGATTATTATTGTGTGCAAGAGTCTTACCAAAAGAAATATTAGTGTTAGCGATCTACTACTGATCTCTATTATAGCAATAACAGACTCCTAACCACCATCTGTGTTACTAGTATTTCACTATATTGTAAGTTACTTATCTGTAGTATTAAGACCCCAGCATTTGTGTGTGTAGCATAGTGTTTTTCATATTGTGCGTTTTATTGACTTAAATTTTGACTTTTAATTTATATTATATTTAGTGTGGTGCAGAAGCAATTATTATTATTATTATTATTTTATTGCTGGAATTTTGTGCTTTGTCTCTTCCTACAGTTTTTGAAATACTGGCATGGTTCTCATGCCAAAATATCCGGTAATATCTGGTATAGTCCGTGTGAAACTGTAGTATAGTGTGTAATGTGTGGGGAGGGAGACCAGAGGGACAAGTCGCCTTAAAAGTGTGTAGAGCTAAACACACAGCAGACTTATAAACTGATTTCAAGATGTTAAAGCTCAGGTCAGTTATTAAAAAAAGAGTGTCACTGTTTGTCGTGGTTCAGTTAAAGATATGCACACTTTTCCCAATCATTTTCCAGTGACAGCAGTGTGCTCCACCCGTTTTCAGCCATCCTTAACCATTAATGTCTTGGCAATAGACAGTGAGTTAACGCCCCCCCCCCCATAGTTTAGTGGTAAAACAAGGTGCTGAATACAGGACATCTAAACAGAATTTCTATTTTAACATGAAACCAATTTGTGGGTCTGTCCAAACACTGGTTTTATGGCAAATATGCAATTTTCTTGTGGAAATGCAATCTCTGTGTCTCTGTGTGTCTAAGCAATTTCCTCTGGCATCAGTAGAGTTTTCTGATTCTGGTTGATTAAGGGGGTTAAAAGGGTGTTAACAGTAAATCTCGGCGTCTCTCTGTAGAGATTGAATGGAGAAGGAAGGCGGCAGAACAGGGCAAAGCTTTAGAGGACGACGAGTTCGAGGACCTTACTGAAGAAGCCCAGAGACTCAGAGAGCAGGAACTTAATAAGGTGAGACACACACACACACACACACACACACACAGGTCCGTCACTGTCAGAGGCTCTTTAATCTGAATAATGAAGCTGTGAGCTCTGTGTTTTTCCTCAGAATGATGAACATGATTCAAAACACCCTCACCTTTACAACAGCTAGTCCCGTCCAGTCTGCCTGATATTTAACAGTGAGGTTCAAGTCAACTAGGCTTCTGATGGAAACTACAAGTAATATTGTAGAAGCACAATGATATACTGAACATAAAATCATAGAATAGAATAGTATTTACTATTCTTTTTAGTTGTATTTAGTATAATTATTAATATTAATAGTAATCCTGGGCAACGATGAAAATTTTTAATCGTGATTAGTTGCATGGTTTACTTCTGTACTCAGTCACATGGTTGTTATATTCAAAATTAAATAATTTGTTCAAAAGTAGTGTATTGTTTATTTTTAAACTACTGCTATGTGGACAAAAGTGCAAGAACATTTGATTTTCAAACACTTTAAACAAATGAGGAGCTTTTTAACAGCAGTCTTCCCTTCAACACAGTTACACACCTGCAGTTAAGATATTTCTTGTTAATCTCCCCCATTCCAGAGCATTCATGTTTTATCTAGTTTATTATAAAAAATTATAGAAGAAGTTACCAGAGCATGGGGGTGGAACCATTATAGCATCTGCAAAGAGGGGCCAACTCCATTTGAAAGTACAGGTGCTGGTCATATAATTAGAATATCTTCAAAAAAATTATTTATTTCACTAATTCCATTCAAGAAGTGAAACTTGTATAATGTATACATTCATTCCACACAGACTGATGTATTTCAAGTGTTTATTTCTTCTAATTTTGATGATTATAACTGACAACTAATGAAAACCCCAATTCTGTATCTCAGAAAATTAGAATATTACTTAAGAC
>JBBPCY010103870.1:0-20024 GCA_037974405.1 Brachyalestes nurse | reverse complement strand
GGCACCTCCACATCATTGCATTCAGTTTTTATTCACGATTTGTATAGTGTCCCAACTTTTTTGGAATCCGGTTTGTACATTTATATAGTTACGAGAGAATGCATTTGAAGTGTGGACCCACTACTCTAATGATAAAGTAGCGACAAACATATATGTCAAAAATGAGTATGTCCAACAGGTACATTAAACAGATCAACATTAAGAACAACCCAGAGGAGCTGAACGCGCTGATAAAGAAGCACTGCCCTGATACCATCACCTGGACACCACTGCCTGGATCCACACTAGACCTAGCCAAGGCTCTGACACACAACAGGTTAGTGTATACATACATACCAACAGTTAATAAACTCTCAAATGAATAACTACTAATAATATATTATGCATTCATGCATATACATTATAGGTTGAAATGTATTTAAAAACTAAAGGTGTGTTTACATGTTTTCAGCAACAAGATTATAAAATGATAATATAATGAGATCACTCATTTTTCATCACATCATTTCAAATATCTGATTTAAGGTTTAATCACATTTGCTTCTGTTTCATAAGAACATCAGTTTCATAAGAACTTCACTATGGATGGTCATTTTATTAGAATATATTTATTGATTTGTATTCATATTTCTTGCACACTTGCATATTAGAATGATTTTATAATTTCTAATTGACCAACAAATAAGATTACTCAGTATTTTATTGGTCTGAAAAATTATATTTCATGATTTCTAGATTTTAGTTTAAACTGTAACATGTACTGCAACACATTTAATCAGCAAAGACATAAAAAGAAATGTTTTGGGGCCATGAAAAAAATTGAATTGGTATAGTCCCACCTCAAAATGTGTTTTTTTTTGTCAATGAAGCTAAAATAGCAGAGATGCCTTAAAAATCACATGTGTGGAAGCACTTTAAATTATCAGATGACCAGAAAAAGTTCAGTGCTTCAGCTGACAATTAATATATTATTGCTACATACTGGATATATTTTGAACAGCACCAGTAAAAATTGTTCACAGTGAAATAATACTGAATATTAAAAGTCAGGCCAGTCTTGGAACTATATTCTGGATATGAATTTGAATCGATATCAATTAATTAAACAGACATTAATTTTAGTAGATATCAGTTAATTAAATATACATTAATTTTAGATAATTTCATTATAACTTTGAACTTTATTGAATATATTTATTATTTTTAATTCTAGGCATTTTAGTGCAACTTCCTTTTAGATATTGTTTAATGTAAACCTTATTCTGAGTAGAACTTCATCGTGGACATTAACTGTATTACAGTTTCAATCTGGAAAAATAATTTAATTTTATAATTGACATTTTTTAGCTTTCTCAGTCATTTACAGTTCTGTTCCTAGTTTTGGACTGTAATTGTTCTTTTCTTACAGATTTAAAGTATGTAATGCACATATATTTATCTTCAACCAAATTTGTATTGTAATGGACTAAAACCTTTTTTCCTGTGCGTAATATGAAATTTATCAGTATTTTTCAGTAAGAAATTACATTTAATAATATCAGAAATGAAATATCTCAATAACCTTGGACTTCCATCTATAGGGACGCGATCAGCCAAGCCCCAAAAGGTAGTAAGGTGTTTAAAGACTGCTGGGATTTTGATTCATATGTGAATAAACTAAACGCTGCCATCTCATCTGATGTCTTCAAAAACAAAAACTGGATCAAGTTTTATTACAACTGGGCAGGATTTCAGAACTACAACCTGGTCATTCGGGTAAATCAAGAATCTGTCTTATCCAGTTAAACTACCTCCTACTTTATTCTCAGTATAGAAGGGCAATACCAATGATATCGTAGATATACTAAATAACACCAAGGCTAGCATCATGATTAAAATTAACACCAATAAAAGTGAAGAAACAAAAAAGTAATAACTGATACAGTAAAATGTGCATACACTAATTTCAATTATCTTCTGTATATACAATAAATTAATTTTCACACTACTGTGATTTCTATTGAAATTAATGCAATTACTTTTTAGATACAGATTACCTTCTAGAAATCATTCATGTCTGTATTTTTTAAACGGACTCTGCAAAAGTAAAAATAATGACATTTAAATTTTACTCATCAGATGATTGAGACAGATGATGATTTCCAACCACTGAAAGGTGGTTATGATTACTTTGTGGACTTTTTGGATCTTTCCTTTCCCTCTACAAGGCCCCAGAGAGAGCACTTCTATGAGGAGGTAAACATAGCAGTCCTGATGTTGTAAGCATGGAAAATATTAATTAAACCAAGCAATGAATAGCAAAGCAGCAAGGGTGGACAAATTAGTGAGTTGAACTGTGAGAAGTTCAAATAGTATTCAACACAACATTTTTCTCATCGTCATCTGGTCAGCAAAGGACATTTTGAAATATCACTGCAATCTGTCAAGTATTAATACTAGGTCTGGGCATGTTAATGTGTTATTATCAAGTTAACACATTATTTACTAAATGCTGACAATTATTTAGCCACCCGTTAACGCAAGTTTTTTAAAAATCATTTATTTTAAAATTTCGTTTTTCGGTCTCATGAGTGAGCGCAGCACATAGCTCTGCATCTCGGCTGGTTTTCGCGTGGGTCAGGTGTCCCATTACTTTTATGCCTGAGCATTACACCAACAGGGACTTCAATGACTCTGCATTCAGATACATAGACTTTCATAGGGAATTGGTCCTCCTTTGCAGCTGCTATAATTGTTTTGCTTCCCATGCTCTGGACTGATTTTATATAACAAACTAGATAAAATGTGAACGCCTTGTAGTGGCAAGTAGCTTTTTTAAAAAAATATTTAATTTAATTACATTCATGTTTAAGATTTACAGAAATATTTGATCTGAAGCTGTGTAACTGTGTTAAAGGAAATACTGCAGTTAAAAAGCTCCTTATTTGTTTATAGTAGTTTATAGTAAACCAAATGTTATTGCACTTTTGTTCATATAGCAGTACTACTTTTGAATGAATTATTTAATTTTGCATATAACAATGCGATTAAGGGGTAACATTTTTTAAAAATCGTGATTAATCGCAATTAAAAACATAGTTTTAATTTATTAATTTAAACATAGAAAATGCCCACAAACCCACAGACCACTGGACCAATTAATGTGGTCATATGTAATTTTCATATGTAAATTTTTTTTATGTGTGTGTTTATCTGTGTGTATTTAGATCCAGAATAGAGCGGGGGTGATGAGGTATGTGGTTTTGAATGGCCTGCTATGGGATGATCTGTACATTGGCTTTAACAACAGAATCAGCCGAGATCCAGATATCTACCACCACAGGTACAGATACAAACTCTCATTTATACACTTTTTAATCAGTTAGTCTATCTTTGCTGTATGATTTGAGATGCCAGGACCCATACCTATGCCTGAACCCATGCATTTAAAGCACTTGTTTTAGTGAACTGATTGAAGGTTGCTTCACTGGTTATGCACTGGAACTATAATGCTAATGTAGCTAAAAAGAAATGGAAACTTATACAGCTTATAAATACATCAAATATTAGTCTCACTGTTGTTAAAGAAATGGTTAAGCAAAAATCTCATCTGTAAATTTTCCATTAACCCTAGATGTAATTGATCAGGTAAGACATGTTTGAAAAATGTAGCTTCTTTAGCTCAGCACTGAAGCTGCCTTTTTATTAATTTAAAATAAATTCATGACCTATGTGACAGTATGCTCAAAAAAAAAAGAACACTAAAAGAAACAAAAAATTATACCCACAGTTGGATCTGTGTCAATGGATTGATTCCCTTATTAATAACCAAAATTACATTTACGAAAATTTTTATTAATTAAATTACAGTCACTGAGGGCTAAATATAGGCCCTTTCAAACAGGGTGCTTCTTCATTTGCCAAGGACTGCTGCATCATTCAGTGCGCCACCTACTGTTGAGAGGATTGTGCACAATGGGCAGCCTAGATGCGAGATGCGTGTGTTTCACGCTCATTGCATAAGAGTTGGCAGCCCTGCTTTCTTGCAGGTGCTTGCGCAGAGCTCACCACTAGTGGCCAGTGCACACACACACACACACACACACACACACCAACAACCGTCTCATAGCAACGTTTGCATGCGTTTTGCCTCGCGCTTACAGTAGTCTATTATTGGCTGACAAGGCTGTGATTGGAATACGGGACTGGAGCTGCTCCGGAAGAGACAAAAAAAAACAATGATTTTATGGCCAAAACAAAGTTTGTGTTTAAAACAAAATTCTGCCCACAGCAGGGTTTAAACCAGGAACTCACTAGGCACTTTTCCATAAGTACTCAGGAACTGTGCAGTACCTAAATCATCTTGTGATGGCACTGGATTTGCAGCACACTTTGATTTTCCATTGTATCTCAGCCTGGGAAATGGTGCTGCTGGGCCCTGTTCCATGAAACAGGATTAAGGGAAAGTCTGGCTTAGTTCAAGAGAAAGTAAGGGAAAGTAAGCTGGCAGCGATGCACTGGAAGCGCAATTATCTCCACATAGTTTACAGCCAGTCATTGTTCCAAAACAGTATTTGTGAAGTCATACCAGCAGAAAGTTTTTTCTGTCAGAAGTCAATTTTGTTGTAGTATTTTACCATTTA
This sequence comes from Brachyalestes nurse, assembly GCA_037974405.1. Classification (NCBI taxonomy): domain Eukaryota; kingdom Metazoa; phylum Chordata; class Actinopteri; order Characiformes; family Alestidae; genus Brachyalestes; species Brachyalestes nurse. Next base: position 15,402 of record JBBPCY010103870.1, on the reverse strand, counting down.
TAGTCTTTTTAAGTTTTTGTAATATGTTCTCAGCCAGGGCTGGACTGGGACAAAAAATCTTACGGGCATTTTGAGACTGGCCCACCCCGTGCCGGCCCAAATTTACCATCGGCCCACCAGGCAAATGCCTGGTATGCCCGATGGCCAGTCCAGCACTGTTCTCAGCATCACCATGCACTAAATACCTAACCCAGCAAACTTGTTAGTGATTAACGACCTTTGCATATCTCACAGTGTTAGAAAACTCCCAAAGATAGTTGTGTTTTTTATTTTGGTATTAAATAAAAAAGAAAGTGGTAATTGAGCTAATTGAGCTCACTGCTAACTAGCTACAGCCTCAGGACTAAGTCTTTTTAATAAACCACAACAGTGACACACATATTTCATTTCATAACTCACCTGTGATTTAGTGTCTTAAAGGCTGTTTGAACATAAATGTACATACAAAGGCAGCATAACAGGACTACTGGGATACTCACTTGTTAGCGACTGGCTAGAGCTGAGAGAACAGTAATAAATATTCCCTTTTCACACTGAAATGACACAAGTAAAAGAGTAGAAATGTGAAATGTAGGCTGTTTATAATCTCCATTGGTGGAGATTGTTGATGTTATGTACCTATAGATGTGACACAAACTATTGCTTTCTGAAAGACCTTGTAAAAGACAAGGGCAAAATTCAATTGTTTTAAACTATAATGATAACAGATCACTTTGCATTACTTATAACTCCTGTTTAAACGTTCATGACGCAAAGATATCAAACTCATGGAAATGTAAGGTATTCTATACAGTTTCTTCAATGTTATCTGACTATCTAGATAGGAATGAAGGACAGAATTGTGTTTTTAGTCTGCCTGAGTGGCTTATATTTGGTTACATTGCCAATTGAAAAATAAATGTAATTGTGACAATGAAAATGCTTTTACAACAGTGTGAATCTTGTAACATTACTGGGGCCATTACTGGCTTTTCCCTAGAGGGGGCGCTGTAGGGCCTTATTACCTATTTCCTACTCTCTATAAAAGGCTCTTGGGAAGTTAGGCTAGGCTACCAGCAGCAGCAGCAACCTCTGTGATCTAAATGTGCATTTTTTTTTCTTTCCCAATTAAAATCTAGAATTAGTACACAAGCTATGTCCACTCCATACCCGTCCACGACTCCCACGACTTTCCACGCTGCACAATCGGTGTCCACCCTACCGTCTTTCCTACGTGGTTGCACTCACGGTCCTATATTCAAAGCCCCAGTAAAGCTCGATTTTCCCCGTTTTAGTGGTGCTGATTGGGATGACCCAATCAGCTTTATTGAACGCTGTGAGGAATTTCTGGCTATATGTCCTATGTCGGAGAGCGAGGTGTTGGCTACCCTGCCGTTCGTTTTGTCTAAAACGGCTAAAGATTTGGTGGCTATAGCCAAAAAACGCCGAATAAGGAGTTGGTTTACCTTTAAAGCTGCCCTTTTCAAGGCATTCCTCGCAGAGGATCACGACATCGAGGCAGAGAAAAGGATCAGAGAGCGTACTCAAGAACCGGATGAGTGCATAAGAGACTTTTCATTTTAGTATCGCGCCCTTTGTATGCGATGGAAGCCGCAGATGACGAAAAGAGAGATCGTGCTGGCCACGCTCCGTAACTGTAACCTGCGCATAGCTTGTGTACTGAGGAGCACCGTAACCACCATAGACGAGTTTGTGCGGCTGGGTACGTTAGTGGAAAGGGATTTTAATGCAGCAAAGGAGTTCCAGAAGAAGTGACTGTCTCAGCCAGCACCGAAAGCTTCCAAAGAAACTAAAAGAGGGGTACCGCCTAGTCTGGCCATTTCACAAGCCAGTCCTTCACTCATATCCTTACCATTCACAATCAATAACGTCCAGTGCACTGCTGTCATTGACACAGGTAGCACGTTCTCCCTCATCTCCGAGTCGCTGTGGAGGAGGATAAAAAAAAACAAATGAACACTGGCAATCCGCTAGGGGGCAGTCCTTCACATTGCCAATGGTTCAATTCCGGCAGCTTTAGCGAAAGTACAGGCTTCATGTGTCCTGCAGGGTTTTAACGCCACCGTATAGTTTTTGTTATGAAAAATACTGATCTTACCTTCCCATGTGTATTGGGGCTTGACTTTTTATTGGAGTCCAATATGCAAATTAACTTCGGGGAACGCACTTTCAGCATTCCGACTAGAGAGCGAGAGCCTTTTCCCCTGTGCACTGCTCCGCCGCCTAGAATAACACTTTATATGGCCAACCCCTTACCACAAATTTCCAGTACGGTGACAGAAATGACCAACTCCTTAGTCAGCAAGGCTGACATACCTAGGAAGGAAAAAAAACAACTGCAAGGGCTGCTGATGGATTGGCCCAGCCTGTGTACTGACCGTATTGGACACACCACAATTATAGCTCACCAAATCCACACCACTGATGAAATCCCTATCCGAAAGAAAGCCTTCCCGGTGCCGGTGCACAAGCAGCAAGATAAAGATGGGCGGATGATCAAAGGGGATCATCTGTGCATCTACATCTCCATTGGCATCACCAGCTGTGCTGGTAAGGAAGAAGGATGGCGGGACCCGCTTTTGTGTAGATTTTCGAGCCCTGAATAGCAAAACATCATTGGATGGTTTTCCCATGCCTCAGGTACATGAAATTCTGGAATCCCTATACGATGCAGCTTTCTTCAGTACACTTGACCTGAGAAGTGGTTACTGGCAGGTGGAGATGAGTCCTGAAAGCATCTCAAAAGCTTTCATCACAAAACACAATCAGTATGAGTTCCTGCGTCTTCCTTTTGGGCTTAAAAATGCAACTGCCACTTTCCAGGGACTCATGACCTTCCTACTATCAGAGGTTATTGGCAAATTCTGTTTTGTCTACATTGATGACATAGTGGTATATAACAGGGACCTTAACACTCAAACATCTACAGCAGGTGTTTTCCCTTCTTGCAGCCGCCGGTCTCACGCTTGACCTAAAGAAGGGTAATTTATGCCAGCAGTCACTTTCTTTCCTGGGCCACTTGAAATCTGTAGAAGGGATTAAGACAGAGCAGTCTAAGGTTGAGGCTATTCAGTCTTACCCTGTACTATGCAACATTAAGGAGGTACAGCGCTTTTTTAGGACTCTCTGGCTGTTACCACCGGTTCATCCCCCATTTCTCGGAGCATGCTGCTTCCCTGCACGCCCTCAAAAAGAAGGGAACAATGTGGAAGTGGACGACGGAGTGCCAAGCTGCCTTTGAGGACCTTAAGCAAGCCCTGCAAAGGTCCCCTGTGTTAACACCCCCAGATTTCAGTTGACCTTTCATAGTACAGACTGATGCCAGCAACGTGGGACTTGGGGCAGTACTTACGCAAGAGCACGCTGACAGAGAGCACGTAGTGGCCTATGCGTCCTGGCTGCTCCAAGGGGCTGAGGGTAAATACTCTGCCTCGGAAAAGGAATGCCTGGCGGTGGTGTGGGCTGTGGAAAAGTGGAGTCAATACCTGGAAGGTAAACCATTTACGGTCATCACTGACCATGCAGCACTGACCTGGGTATTTAACCCACCGTCTCACCAGGTGAGTACTCCGGCTGCAGGCTTTTGAATTTGAGGTCTAGTACAGGAAGGGTCGGTGCAACACCGTACCTGATTCCCTGTCTCGCTGCACCGAGGGGGAAACCACAAGTGTGCTGCTGGCTGTGCACCAGAGGCTGGACCAGAGGTGGGACCTGCCTAGTGACTGGGGAGAGCTGGAGAGAGTACAAAGAACAGATGAACTACTGCAACCACTATGGAAAGAGGCCGAAACTGCCGAACCAGACACCAATAGAATTCATTACTGTGTGGTGAATAACTACCTCTATCGGAAAACTCCCAAACCAGATGACGGCAGTCATCTGCAGCTGGTCGTCCCCACTCCATTGCGGGCACAGTACCTCCAGTATGCTCATGACAACCCTCTCAGCGGACATCTGGGGAGAATGAAGACACTGAGAAAGCTGCTGGAAGTGGCTTACTGGCCAGAGATTCGCAAAGACGTCTGGGAGTACTGCAAGAACTGCACTAACTGTCAGGTACACAAACCCCGCATCAGTAAATTGGCCGGCCTGCTACAGAGTACACCTGTAGTGGAGCCAGGTTTTATGTTAGGGGTAGACCTGATGGGGCCCTTTCCTCGGTCCTCCCACCTGAACGAGCATCTCCTGGTGGTAGTAGACTACTGTTGTAAATGGGTAGAATTGTCCCCTCTACGTTCTGCTACAGCCCCCATCATTGCAAACGTGTTGACAAAGGAGATTTTCACCAGGTGGGGTACTCCAGCTTACCTTGTGTCTGACAGGGGTCCACAATTCACATCCCAGCTCCTCAATTCCATCTGCCGGCAATGGGGAGTCATACAAAAGCTCACCACCGCTTATCACCCTCAGACCAACATCACAGAAAGGACAAATCGAACATTAAAACATATGATAGCTGGCTATATCAAAGGAAAACACAAACACTGGGACCAGTGGTTACCGGAGTTCTGTTTTGCCATCAACTCCGCCTGGCAGGAGAGCACTGGCTACACCCCAGCTGAAGTGGCCCTGGGACGAAAGTTAAAGGGTCCCATGGAGAGTATGTTCGCCAAAAACATCCCTCCTGATCATCCGGCTTATGCGAGGTTGGAGAGGCAGGAAGCGTTGGAACAAGCGGTCTGGTACAATGTGGCTCAGGCCCAAGAGCGTCAGAGTAAATACTACAACACTCGGCGACGAGCCGCCACGTATACCGAAGGCAAGCTGGTATGGGTGCGGGCTTACCCAAAGAGTAAGGCTATGACCTCTTACACTGCCAAGCTCGTTCCTAAATGGAGAGGTCCGGCCAAGGTGATTAAGGTTTTAAGCAGCCTTAATTTTAAGGTGGAGCTCCTAGGTCAGTCGGGTGCCATGACCGTGCACGTGGATAACCTGAAACCTTTTTATGGGGTGGTCACACCCTGAGCTGAAGGGGGGGAGTGTAACGTGACTGGGGGCCGTTACTGGCTTTTCCCTAGAGGGGGCGCTGTAGGGCCTTATTACCTATTTCCTACTCTCTATAAAAGGCTCTTGAGAAGCTAGGCTAGGCTACCAGCAGCAGCAACCTCTGTGAGCAAAGCCTATGTGCAGAACCAGCACGTTCCTATTGCATGTGAGTAATATTATGTATTATGTGACCCTTGGTCTGTGTGACATTTCATGGTGCCTTTGTTAATGGGTTAACCACCTGCGATGTTAGGCAGGTTTTTTTTTGTCCGGTGTTTGTGTCCGTGCCTGGATCTGCTGTGAGCCTCGGGCGAGGGACGGTGGCGTGAGGCTTCTCTTCAAGGAGCCTTCCCTTCCCGGACGTGACCAGAGGAGCAGACAGGACGGCAGGAGGTCCTACTGAGCCAGGACTATTTATGGACTCATTGTGTAAAAACATATACGAACTGCAAAAGGGGGGATTTTGGGGCAGAGTGTTGTGGGCATGTGAATCTTTGTGTGTGTAAAGAATAATACAATGTGTAAAGAATAATACAATAATACAATACATGTGTTGGTGGTCTGTTCCCTTTACTACTATTAAGTAGTTAACAGCCTTTCATTTACTGCAGAAGTACATGTATTCGAAACATTCGGTACATGATGTTGTACGGAGAATACACGGTACGACGGAGAACAAGCTAGGTCTGTGCTTTCCTCCCTCAGAATGGGAGCATTTATTTTCTTGCTTCAAAAAGAGCATTCGAGTGACGAAAAGCACTCACAAACGGTGCTGCCATGAAAAGAAACTCAGAAAACTTCCCCGCACTACTACACATACCTGAAAAACTACATCCCCCAGCATGCATGGTTCCTTAAAGCAACAGGCTCATTCAGTAACAGTTTCATATGGAAACATTAAACAGCAACATTTTAAAAGTTTAGCCATCACACTTGCTTTCTATTAGGTAATTAATTACTAATTTCTGTTAACACAAGATGTTTCAGTTGTTTTTTGTCATCCATACATGGAAATATGAGCAAAAGTGTGTGTTTACTGGTTAATACACTGCTGTTTATTTAAAATATAGGAAAACAAACCAAGACTCATGCTTTAGAACATTTTGTTACTTAACTTCGCTGTATCGTGAACCGTACCGAACCGTGATGTGAGAACTATAGTGTGAACCGAACCGTGACCTTTCTGTACCGTTACGCCCCTATTGTCTAGTGCCTAGATCCTGCAGGTTTAGTCAGTGTTCTGATTTAGTTTGAGTAAAAGTGACCTCAAAGTTGCCATACTAACCTACATTCACTCTTAGCTTGGTTTCTGGAATATCTTCTTAACTTTATCTTAATCACAGAAATAAATAAATCAGTAAATAAATGAATCAAATATATCTTTAACTCATTTTGTAGGAGTTCAACAAAGTTGTAGTCAAGTACAACCATTTGATTTGATGTTCTGGGCTCCACAGCACCGGAGTTAGGTCATATTCATGATTGTCATATATGGTTTTAATCTCAGTAACATTTCCAAGGACATTTAGAACCCACGCTCAAGCTGTGTCACTGCAAAATACACATATTCATAAAGGCTTGTCATATCTGTATTTTGTTTTAAAAGTGTTAATTATTGACAAAAGTCCTATTTTTCCCCAGTGCAACTGTGAGCCTGGGAGTGGCCACAAGAGGTCATATGAGGTCTACTAATCTATTTTCACCTGGCCTAAAGTAAGAGGCTGTGAAATCATTTTCACAGGGTCTTCAAAGCATGATTTCACAGTGCTGTACAGTGAGTGAATAAATCAAACCACCAAAGACACTGAGTTGATCAGCCTGATTTAATACCTGCTGTGGTAATCATATACTGCCCTGCAATGTGGTATGTCTAGTTTGATCAGAATTAGTCTGTTCTGTTTCATTTACTATTCCTGGTCCTGTGAAATTCAGTGTTATGGAGGTTTCCATAGTCATCTGCTGCCATCTAATGGTGGAAGTGGATTGCGTTTCAGATTTGAGGAATTGACTCACGTCACCACAGTTCGTGTTGCCAATTTAGCGACTTTTCAGTCACCCTTAACTAGTTTGTTTCCAAAAAGAGCCTAGCGACAAATCTAGCGACATTTCTGACAAACCTTAGCTACTTTCTATACAACATTGTCGACAGTATTCCCTGCAGATTAGCCTGAGACCAAGCCTGCTCTGCATCAGTCCGACCAGACGCCCGTAAAGTGAATGATCTGCGCATGTGCGTGCAGTACGACAGCCTCACATCCACTGACCAGTCATCAACCTTTGTTGTTTGATCTCACCCGCTCACAAAACAAAGCAAGTTGCATTACAAGCAAAATAATTTGAAGCAAGTTATATTTTCAAGCAAAGATAGCAGATAGAAGGCACACATGAACACAAACATCGTCTCTTTCACCTTCCAAACCTCTCCATTCCTCCCTTTTTGAACAAGTAAACACACACACAGACACGTAAATCAAACTTTATTTGGTCTTTTATTATTTAAATACATTAAAACAATGACAACCTAAATCCTACTTTCAAAAATTCCTAAAAAGAAAGGGAGTTACTACTGGAATTCAACGGATGGCTGAAACCCTATGTTGGTGGCGATATCAGGGCTTAATGTAAAACAGATTTTAATGGCAAGCTGTCAGCAGGGTCAGACTAACCATCTAGCATATCAGGCATTTTACTGGTGGGTCGACGTGCTGTATATTTGCCCACCATTTATTTATTTACTTATTAGTGTGACCGGCCCATAAGACTGCCAACTGTTATTCCTGTTGGAAACAAGCAACAAAACACGGTTTATACCACTGTTCCACGACTCCTCTCTTTTATTCCACTGTTATTTCTTCCTTGCCTCAAGTTGGTCTTTGAAGGTACCGTCGGTATGTTTGCACTTGAAATGGTTGTAAATTTTAGAATAACTTTAATTCATCCAGAGTTTTGCTATGTTAGGTCTATGTAACCATCCAACCAGTATCTAAACCACATATCTTTAACCAGGGCTTAAAGCAATCATGACAGAGAAACACTCTGGACAGATTACCTGTCCATCACAGATACTGGGAAAACACGCCCACTCCACAGAAAAAGGACCTCAAACTCGAGACCTTCTCAACCTTATTGAGCAAAACTCACGTCATTGTCTGCTGTCATCATCTGTGTACATGTTCTGCATGTCTTTCCCCAGTATCAAAATATCACCTATCAAAATAAAGTATCAAAGTATCAAAATAAACCTAACCATATTAAAATGAATATGCAGAAGACATAAAAGTATGTAAATGGGTCATTCCACGAAATCAGTACATTTTCAGCTTTGAAAATTTTAAATAGAAAATAATTTTTTTTCTCAGTTTTTTAAATATCTCTGGAAAGAAGACATCCTAAAGTGACAATACATTTTATAGTGCCATCTCAGGCTATTTATTTTGTTTATTGTATGATATTTTATGATATGACATCATAGAAAAGTAACAGGACTGACAGTAACAGGGTTGACGATTTCAAGCTAATTTGCCTCTAGTTAGCTAGGTCACAAGAGTCACAAGAGCAGAGTTCAAGATCACAAGAGCAGATGTCATACAGTTTGCAATGATATTACTTATAGATATGGTAAATATCAAGATACAAAAAATATTATTGTAATTAATATATTAAAAATTGCTTACAGGAATGACGCGGAATGATGTCCCCACCCCCAACAATCTCACAAAACAACAAAATTCTACATTATAGAAGAGAGAAACGTTTTTGTTTTGAATGTTGGAAATCCTCTTCCTGTAAATTGTGTAACTTCCTGTAAATTATGTAACTGCTGGAATGTGCCATTATTTTACAGTTTTTTTTGTGTCAGTAACAGGATTGACTTGAAATCAGGGGGCACTAATAAAATGATTTAAACTTTATAGAGATGACATGTGTTCATGCTAAAAACATTGCTTAACAATGTGAAAATATTATCATTTTTCCAACAAGACGTCCTGCTGAAGATAACTTTCATATTGAGGGACAGGCCAAAATCCCTACCTTATCAACATAAATGCAAATTGAACCATGGACAATAATATTTAATTTACTTAATCTTGAGGTAGTATTGATGATAGAAAACATACTAATGTTATGTTTTCAAAGTATGCATGTATCTGGTATTATAGTGATTTTATGACAGATTATTTCTCTGGGACACAAAATGTACCGATTCCACGGAATGACCCAAATATGAGTTAATACATTATTTCTCATTTACATGCCAATTGTTTGAAGTATATACATTCTAAATCAAGTATCTTAAGATCTACTCAGCATAGCTGAATGGAACCAACATTCAGTATGTTTGTATTGTAATCAATGACTGACAACTGCCTTGGGACTTCACTGAAAACTATTATCAATGTTAACACTTGTGACTTAATATAGATTATTAAAAATCTTAAGGTGAAAACAGGCTGCACAGAGACATCTGTAGTATATGGAAGACATAGTAGTCAGGCAGAGCAGCCAGGCAGCAGGCAGACAGTGGACAAGGCAATAGAACGAAATGAAACCCAGCAAGACCCAATAAACATATGGTGAAAAATCTGTTCCTCATCTCTTCTGAGGACTCCAAGGCTGGCTCTAGTTAAATCATGCCCAGCAAGCCACCACAGACAGTGTGTGTACTTTTTAAGGTTGCTGATGCATTTTGTCCAGGGGAGAGCTGTGGAACTGGCGACACTGTTACACTGACTGTTATATTAAGAACATTTTGCTGTCATCAGATCTCTGATAATATAACAACTGCCAAGACATAAAACAATCATTTCCTTGTATCATAATCATTTATCCATATTTCACTGTACCATAATCATTAGCCACATCACCCACAAATTATTAAATTAATCTCTCCAAGTCATTTAAAGTAGTTAAAGACATACAGGTAAAAAGGTAGATGAAAAATAAATAGTCTGGTAAATAATATATATATGAACATTATTATATGTTATATGAACATATTTACAGAAATACTAGTGCTAACAGAACATGTATTCCACTCAACAATAGCTTGTCAATTGAAAAAGTACACAGAATTTGAACGTTTTTTTCAGTGTCTCATTTTTATGCTTCCAGACAAGCATAGTGAAAGATACACGTAACACTTAATGTCCTTCCATGCTCTGTGGTATGCATAAAAATGCTGAACAGGCCCAGCTGACCTTTGATGTCAGGAGGAAAGATCTAATTGACTCTGAAAGAAGGTTCATTACTGCTGCACAGATGGCAGTAACTTCAATCACACATTCATACTGAGAGAATGATGTGTGCCCTCCTAGGGATAGCCACTGCATGTTAGCATATCACTATAAATGTTATGATATTTGGCAGTAGGCATTTCTTTGTAATTGTCTGTGATCATGTATCTACCCTTATTCAGTTAATCAGTACAAATAATAAATTCAAGGCTGCTCAACTGAGTGGTTTCATCTGTATTTACCTCTTGGTATATAACAGATCTCTGTTATACTCATATACTCATCTAATGAGTATAATTTTCATGCATTAGTGAGTGTAAATAGTGCAGGTTTGTGAGATTTTGCCATCCAAGACAAAACAGAATTATGCCAGCTCAGCTTCCGTTTAGTCACTAATTATTTTTAGCGGGTTAAGGGAGACTATGTTGACATAAGATTTGGTTCACAGGGGTGTGGATCAGTAGCCTGAATTTTGATTGGTTATTGGCAGCCATGTTTTTGAAAGAGCCAAATGGAACTTTAGAAAATGAGAGCAAATGAAGACAGTTGCAGTGCTCCCTATGAAAAAAATCAAGAAATTTGCTGTTCTTGGGTGTGATAGAGACGCAGTATGTCAAATTTTGTGAGGTTTGAACGACACAAGGTACTGCACAGTGACGTTTTTCACAACAAATGACTTTTCCCACAAATTATTGTGCTGAGATCTGGTTATGCGCCTCTTAGAGACTATCTTGACATACAAATGTTGTTATTTTTAATAAAACAGGTGTTTCACTAAATGCACATGAAACAAACACTTGTTTAAGACCACATCAAAGTGGTATTGGGCCACAGTTTAAATCTCTGGTGAAGTTCTAACATACTATTTTGAAAATATTGGGGGAAAACCATCAACAAAGGTACTTATCTGCATATATGTGGTCTTAATGAGCACTTCCGCACTTTTGGAGATGTAATGAAAATGTGCACTTAAGTAAAAACACAAACTGCATGTATCTTGTCTTCCCTCAATGATGGCTTTGTTTTTTTTTTAGAAATACAGACTACTTCCACCTCCTGATATGGAGTTATTACCTTTCCTGCAGACATAGTGCTAGCCAGCCATCCACTGTAATCTAAGCTGTCTTTTCAGGAGCCAAACTTTTCTCAGAAAGCATGAGACTATGGAGTAGGAATGGAGGACGATCATTAGTCTGCTTTGATTGGTGCTAGAGCTTCGGCGTCAAGGCCATGTGTTTACCATGGTGCAATAAGTGACACCGCAAATCTTGATGGTACAGTAATTCAAAAGCCTTCATTAATGGATAAGGTCCTCATCCGATGTTGGCCTGACACCAGTTTTGTCTCTCAAACCCTGCTCTGCAGATGGCAAGTATCCTTTCTGTATGTGCCTGCATGCCTCCAGCCTTTCCACAACCCATCACAGCAAAATTGATGTTCTTCTTTTCCCGTAATGTTTTCAAATAAATCTCTCCCAAGGTGGCAGCTGTGATCACGATTTAAAGCTGCTCAACTTGAGTGCAGCACCCTCTTCTGCTGCACCTCAGATCCCTTTGGCTGGGCTCAGTCAGAAGAGTGAGTTATGACACTAAGACAGGGCATATGGGTAACATCAGTCTGTGATGGAAAAAAAAAAAAAAACTGTGAACTGGACAATTAATTGAACTGAAAGCGGTACCTTTCATACTGTTGATAAAAGGAGTGAACAGGTTTACCCATAGTTATGATCAAAAGTAGTTCCATTATACAACTCCAGCATACAAATATAGCTTTGAATGCCTGTTATACTTTTATTCATTGCCTTAAACATTTCATCCCTTCTTTCGCTGCATAATCGAAGTACTTCTGAGGCTGTAACAGTTACAGTCAGCTAAAATTTCACATATATTTTTTACATATATCACATACATATTTTGTATTTCATGTCATTAATTCAAACATATTTTAACATAGTTCACAATTCATGTGTCTTTTCAAAAGACATTTCAAAATTTTTAAATGAAAAACATCGCAAATATATCACAGTGTATTTACGATATATTCCACAAATACTATGGACACTGTATTTGTTCTTTTTTAGGCATTTTGCCTCAGAGAATGCTGGAGAGAAATAGCAGTAAACAGTCATAAGGGTGCCTAAACCATCACTATCCTAAACCATCACTATCCTAAACCATCACTATCCTAAGCCATCACTATCCTGGTTGTGTCTGGTTTCCATTAACACTGTGTGTGGGCAGACCTCTGTGTGCATTCAAGTTCCACAGGGACTGACCACTGAAGCAGTACAGCTTATATACTATAACCTATATACTATTACCATACTATAACCTGTCTTTACATATATCATACATATGACATGTAATGGATTAGGTAGATAAAGTTTGCTCGAGTGTCTTGCTAATAGAGCACTGTTATCAAATTATTTTGCAAGCTTATTTCAACTTTAGTGATGAAGTGCAAATTTTGTGATTTATGTGTAAGATATTACATTTGGTGTAAGAAAAATATAAGATACCACTATGTCAAATATTTATCCAATCAAATGCATTAGTATTCAAAAGTCTGGAATAATAATCAAAATTCTGTATACAAAGATGAGAGGTGATCCAAAACATCTAAATGGTAGTGTAAGTAAACAAACAAAGCAAAAAATACAAAACCAAAAAAAATTAAAAATGAAAATAAAAAACACAATGTTACCAGCAGATGGCAGCATATCTTGATGAAACTAAGTATAATCTTGCACTCAAGGGGCTTCTGCAAGATCAACAGCTCATAAATTCACTCCTACTATAAATCCAGACTAGAATACATTATTGAGATCAGGTGACAAGCATTTGTTCTGTCTTTAGAATGCAGAAACTCAGTTACAGCAATAGTGCTGTTTTTATGCATCACTGTTAGAGACCACCTCTGTGGATTGCAGTGGTATAACAGTAACAAAGTACATGCAATTTTTATAGAAACTGTGCTAAAATGGCCCTATTTTAAGATATGTTTTCTTCACTACATCTCAAAGTACTACTTTTCTGCACCACATCATGTGTTTAAATCACTGGATTCCCTAAAATATAATAAAAGAACATTGTGCACTTTTACACTGAAGCAAAAAGCGGCCACAGGAGTCCTCCAGGCCCCCTCCAGGTTCTCTATCGGTGATGGCAGAACATCCGGTCACCATCAGAACAGTCTTTCCTAACACGCTGAATAAAGCCATGTAGGAGCACACAGCACATGGAAAATGTGGGCTGTGGTTTTATTTTCTTTTCCTGGCAAGAACTTGCCTCAGAAAAAAAGCAAAGTAAAAGGGGAATGTAAGCTGTTCTAAACATATGCTGCTCTGAAAGAGGCAACACTTTCTGTTGGTTCTCCACTCTGATTTCATTTCATATCTGGAACCCAAAGCTCCAGCTGTGGGACAACAAAATTAGCTAAAATATTGACACCATAGCGAAACTGTCTTTGGCTCTCTGATTTTAATTTGTGGTTGTTCTAAGAACTAGTTCTTTTTTTTATTTTCATCTGAGGTGTGTGGTGTTCAACAAATTGCAGTTGCTCTAATTATGTCTCACTTACTTTGTGTAACTGTCATCACATTAAATATGATGGTTATTGTTTATCACGTCTCTGCCCTGCAATACACTATTAAGTGCTATACAGAAAATACTACACTTCCTAGGGTTTTGGTTTTTTTCTTATGTGTATGAAATGTTTGAATGCAAGCGAGCTGCTACTTGCCCTATAAAACAACATGCAGTTGTTCTTGCACTTGCACAATCATATTTCACAATCACAGAATTGAGGGTGGAGCAGGAGACTTGCAGTGTAAAATGCTGAACAGGGAGGAATTCAGTTATTTTAATATTTTTGGTAAGTCATGCAAATTCACCCTGAACAGTGTTTCATATGCCTTGTGACAATGTTGTTTTACATGGAAAAATAGACTGTCAAATGGGATACTTTTGACGCTGCAAAACAGGTTGAGGTTATGTATTGTGATTAATTCAGTGGAACAATGAAAACAGACCTTCCAAGAATAAAACTGCTGTGAAAGCATTTGGAACTTAATCAAGTGTTATACACTATAGACACTCAAAGATTTGGTGCAACAAAGGATTCTTTGTGTGAGGCCATAGAGGAACCATTGTGGTTCCTTGGTTCCTCTGATTTCTCTTTAGAGGACCATGCAAGGTGTATTGCCACTATCATGCCAATAGGTCACCTTGTGCTTACAGAAACCTTAGTGAAGCACCTTCCCATTGGCTCTAGTTTCAAAAGGTTTCTGTTCATTTCCAAATCCAGAATGATCATTTATTGCAGGTAGAAATTAGGGTGATATCTTAATATTACAATTTAAAAATGATAAACTTGTCAAATGTTCTTGTCCTGATTGCATTGTCTGTATGTAACTCTAAATATCTGCATATTTGACTTCTGAGCATTGACTGACGGCTGTAAAAACAGGAATGATTCAAACCTGCCACTTGAATAGAGAGGCTAAGTAAAGAACAGATCTAGGTATATTTGAGCACTGCTGTTACAATGCAGGTACTGAAGCAATCAGAGCTTTAACAGACAAAAGTGTATTGCTTTAAAGGTCTGTAACTAAGAAAGAGCAAATGTGGGTTGTTGCTGTGGGTTTTTTCTCTACATAATTGTCTATTAAAACAACAATACATTAAGGACATGTCAAAGATGACTGGCAGGTTAAATAAGAAAGCTTTAAGCAAAAGGATTATTAAAATAAATGTAGCTTCATTTTAGTAGTAGTAATTACAAAAAAACCCCAAATCAACCTATTTATGTCACTTTGCATTAGAGTCAAGATGAATATACTTCATGCTACCTGTTGATCAAAACCAGCAATAAGCTAAAATTAGTCATCCAGGTGCTTTTGAGAAACTGAAAGAATTTGAATTACCTACCAATTTTTGAGCATATTTTACTGCATTATTGTAATATATATATATATATATTAGGGCTGTAATGATATACGATACAAAACCGAAATCGCGACATTCAGGTCCCCGAATTCAGGTCATATACAGTTCCCGCCCAGAAACATATGTTTTTCGCCGTAATAGGAGGAATATGTAAATTTATTTTCTTTAACCAATAGCTGAGGGTCTTAGGGTTTCAAAGAGCCCTCCCACAAGTTTACAAACATACAAGCACGGAC